>JABASD010000433.1:0-77806 GCA_019776165.1 Pogonognathellus flavescens
AGTTTGATTTTAAGTCTCAATGTTTTTAAATATTATGTATTACGTTGTTTTGCTACACTCCGGTGTTGACCGGTTTATTTAGAGTTGAACCTGAGTGAAACTGACTGTCCGTCTGTCTGTCCGTCTGTGAACGCACGCAACCTGTGTGCGAAAATTCACCCTGAAGGAGAGGTCATGGAGAAAATTGACAAAGGACAAAGTTGTTCCTCTCCATCTCAGCTACAATATGGCGAGGTAAAAACATGGGGTCATGAGGTCACCCCAAGGTCAACCGATAAAAAATCACAAACTCACCCAAAATGATAAAGGAAAAAGTTTTTATCCTCAACCTCAGCTACAATATGGTGGTGTCAAAGCATGAGATCATAAGGTCACCCAGGTCACCCTACAAAAAGCTAAAATTTCATCCTGTTACAATTAGATGAAAATTCAAAAAGAAAAATATGTTATAACGGACGTCAAAAATTAACAACAGTAAAAAAAAATCAGTTGCTCTTTCACAACAACATCTCAACTCTACCTTTACACACCTGTTTAAAACAGTTTATTTGGTTCATATGTATTGAGTAGTGATATTTGATATATTTACTTTTACTGAGGGAGAATAGCCAGTCGTAATCATTTATAAAGATTTGATTTTCTTCTTTGTGCATATTTAATTTTGCATTGCATTTTTAATTGCAGATTCAGGAATTTGCACAGTAAAAATTATTTTGTACAATACACTGCACTCACTCGTTCATTACTGTTTCATTATGTAAAATTTTGTGTAGCATTTATCTCGTCTGACTGCCCTCAGGTTTTTTCTTAAGTGAAATCTATAATTGGTTGATAAATCATGCTCAATTGTCTCTAGACAGATTTAGACTATGTTATTACTATTGCTTATCTGAAATATTGCTAAACTGAGTGCATATTATTACAGTCTGGTTTTCTCTGTATACCTCTGTGTTTTTCTACTCAGGAAAATTACGATGTCCCATAAGATAATAAATGTAGTAAGATTTACGTTCTCCTGAGCAGTTATCTGAATGTAAGAAAGAACTTACTCGTTATTCGTATGGTGACACAAGGACGGAATGGAAAGTTTTTGTAACGTACAAACTGGCTCTGGATGTTCTTATATAGTAATATTTTATTTAGTGGATATTTGGATTGTGGGGTAGATACCGTTATAGTAGGTATATCTCTTGCAGAGACTATTTAGTGCTTTATCAGGAGAAAGAAACGTGCTTCTCCATTGGGTCAACTGGTAGTTGCCATGAAATTTCCAATGCTATCTCGATGATTATGTCCAAACTCCGGGAGTTTGTTTCGTTTCCATCTATCTCTGTTTGTCTATTTGCTCAAGTTGAGTCAAGTCGAGCTGGACAAGTCCCTAGCAATGTATATAGATTGAAGTGGTTCATTTCGATTCTGTCAATAGAAAACTGGCATCGTAAGTTAAGTACGGACATATAAATAGGTACTGGAGATGTATTTTTGTGAGTAAGCGAACTTATCCAAGACCACGACCAGCCAAACGCAAATCAACCCACCTACTCCCACTACAACAAACAAGAGTCAAGACGGCTATCAGCTGATTGCATAATATAAAGTATCTCATATACTAAACCCAAGTAAGATAGATACTTCTCTTTGATTTATTTCTCGTTGTGTTTCCCGTTACGCACACAATGATCTTTCTCCTGACTTCACTCATTTCACTCTGTGTAGATAGAGCATTACACGTGTACAGCCACAACCTTCTCATTTCACAATGCCAACAACGTATCTTATTGTTAGTCATACTAACAAGCTAATATTATCAAGAACCATAATATTGCATCATGGAAAACCTTCGCTAAACCACACAACGGGCAAACAACAAGGGCGAAGTAAAGTACACAGCGTGTGTGTGGAACAACAGCATGATATGTAAACGTATATGACAATATTATAATACTCATTTCACAAGACAAACTCTTGTAGACCTACAAGTAAAAGCTAGTACAAACAGATCCTTTTCTATTTCCTATGTATGAACGCTACATGCATTCTTCCATGTGCCCGGGATCTTATTACATTTCCTACTTGTGTCTTTCCTTATATTATACGATGATTAGATAGATAGATACCTACTACAGCATCGAAATATTTTACTTTTGTGTAATATATATATATAGTAGGTTGAATTACTTGTATGCAGTAAATACCTACAGGGTACAGCCTCCAACAAGATCAAGATACGCCACACAGGCAAAAATTCATGTTTATATATTCTGCGAGTATAAAGGTATATATAAAGGTTCGGGTATAAACGGATATATAGTGAATGATGTGCTGGATACTGATCGCATGATTGAATGACTTGTGCACATGAAGTAAGTACGCGGAGTAAAAGTATAGGGAAGAGAGGAAACTGATACTGTGACGTAGGCATAGTGAATCTAGTTGGGTATTTACATTATATGCGAACTGTTTTCTCGGTGTACGTTTTTATACGGAAGGAGGCTTACAAAGATATTTCGAGGCAACTTATCAACTCATGAGATCTTGTATTAACTGTATCTTTTTCTGTAGTCTTAGAAATTGTTGGGTAGGATAGGGCGTTGCTTCTTTTCTCGTGCAACTACTGGGACGCTTCGCTTGTTTCACAATGCAAGCTCAGTTCGAGAGGCTTTTATATCGTACTCTGTACGAGAAAATAGTAAGAGTTCATAAGGGAAAATGCTGATTCTGGTAGAGTTAAGCCGAGGGTGATTTGCAATTACAGGTTGATGTCTTTGAAAGATGAGATGAGCAGAGTGAAGCGGAAAGATGAGAAAAACGGATCAAATGAGATCCAAAAAGGGAAGCAAAAGAAAAACGAACTGTGACGTCACGGAAGAAAGCCCATCTTTCACTTCTTACAAAAGAATTTTTTCAACAATAGTAGCTTAGTTCTTGCATTCGTACTGCAGTTAACCGCAACCCAGATCTCGGATAAAGATGATCATTCTTTGCATTGCCAATCTTGGTAATCTAGTCACTATAAATATGTTATTTATTGCCCCAAGTCTCTACTAAAAAATATAGTACATATATTTCCATATACATTTATATTTTTTGTGTCTTCTTCTTTAATTTGCGAAGTCTTGACCGCGGTGGTGGCTATAGAAAACTAAAAAAACTCAAATAGTTTCTATTTATATACACCACTCAAACTTAACAGGTTAAAAATTTACAGAGTATTGTAAAATTCAATAATATATTTAGTATTATATAGTAGTATTTAATTGCACAATTTTCTGGCACTTAACATATAATAAAAGTTTTAGTTAATATCTCAGAACAATTAATTATCCTTCAAAATGTAAATACTATAATTTCTAGTAGTAAACATATTCACTTGCTTTTAACAGTATTGATATACTATATTACATCGAAATACATATTACCGAAATATATATAGCCAATACAATGGAGTGGCATAAGCTAAAATTATGACGTCGACTGACTAAAGGCACGTTTCTTTCATACTTCAGTCAGAAAATACTTAAGTATTATCTGTGCATGCCCTGCTAAGGTAAATACTGATAAGTAAAAGAATGTAAAGGTGACCTTATGTAGTGCACACACTTATAAGTAAGAGAGAAGGACAAAATGGTATCTCTAACTGGAGCCACTAATGGCACATAAAGATTCTAACAACATTTCTCACAATTGGTGGACATTTGAGATATAATCTTGATAAAAAGGGGAAAAAACTTGACTCATCTGTCTTGAGTAGTAAAGTTGCACTTGGAGCTTACATGAGACGTTGCATTGTGCTTTGCTCACTGGGCAACTGGGAAAAGCTCATCCGGGGACGTAGGAATCGGCGAGTGAAAGTTGGTTGCATTTTTGGTTGTATGTGGCAAAGACGAAGCGAGACAAAAGCCAGATGATGATTCCATGTTGAAGAATATGAAGAAGAAAAAGGGAAGGCAGAGCAACAGCGGAAGAATGATTAAGTGAAGAGGGATTTGTTGGAATTGGACAGAGAGTCGTCTTTCCTGACTTTTCTTCCCTTCTTTTTCTTGTTCGTCTTGTTGTTAGCATTATTGCTAAGGAGGAATGAAGTAGCTGCAGTAGACATTGTGAGACTTTGTGTGCTCTTTCCATCTCGATATGATGTCAGGCAACAGACAACACAGATACCTATACAATACACACATTGTGTTGTAGTAATCAAACCAAAAAACAAGACTGACAAAACGATATATATTCTTAGACGTGTATTTTGCACTTAGACGGACACGCGGTTCATATTATACTATATTTGTCCTCATCTCTATATTCTCTGTATTACTTACTCCTTCAATATAAACTCTTTATCTCTAAGCACTCCACAATCTTTCACTCTCATTCAGTCACTCACACTGTTTTCTACAACAGCAACTATCAACCCATATGAGCTTCATCCTCAACTAATCCAACTAGCCATCTCAACTGAACTCGCATTATCTTCTCCTATTCTCTTCATATGTCTATGCGCGTCAGTGCGTTTGTAAACACACACATATTGCCTATTATTACATTCCACTCATATTGTAGTCGGTATATATTCCTGTCTGTGTATTCCTATATACTTATATACCTATATGAATATATATGCAGATGGTGATTACTGATTAGTATAAAAGAAGTGTGGAATCGGATAGAGTCGATTGCATTGTTGGTGGTCTAGGATTTCATGTGCAGCAGATTGTTTTGTATCTTTATGTAATTTACTATAAATAAATAGAGGTACGGTAATGTATATACTATAAGGCATCTCTCTGCTTTTACTATATGGAAGTATTGCACTAGGTATGTCAAAGTATAACGTGGTGGGATAATTGCTACAGTTACTGTGGCACTATATATATATATGTTTTACTTTAAGGTACAATAGACTACTGTAGTAATAATAATCTCTGTTTTATAATAGAAACGATGCATTTGCTTCATCTCGTTGGGGCGAATGCCGCCTGTTCAGATAAATAAGTTTTTCCACACGAAAGAGCATTAAGGGATGCGAGCGGAAGGGAAAGGCAACTATACAGTACGTATTATGAGAACCACTATGAAAGTCAAGCAAAAGAAAGCACATTGAGAAATACACATTTCTGCTCTGCTCTGACTCTCTCCCAATCGTCATGTGAAATGAGATACACTCACATCACCCAGTATAAAATTTAGATGTAGTAGAGAGATAGTGGAATAGATACCACACCCTCACGTACCAAACCTCAGTAGTTCTCAGTGTCTATTATATCAATGCCATATGTAACCAGGTATGTTTCTCATAATTTATTTTACTTCACTATACACATTTTAGCACCTCCCTATATATAGCTCTGTAATAAAACAGAAATAGAAAGGGAGCGTAAATATCATGTGAATGTGTCGGAGAATTCAAAACTACAAAGATTTGTTTCATCCTTCCTTACTGTAGTGTTTATATTACAGATTCACCACACTACTGTTTGTCCATAGAGCCACTGACTTTAATCTTTTCTACTGTTTGTTAAATTTCTTTTATTTAAAGCGGAATCCCTTATGTGCTGTAGTAATTGTACATACAGTAAAATATAATTGACAGACTTCAGACTAATTACAATATTGTAATGATGGTTTGAGCGAGGTAAGAAAATAAATTGAGAAATTCTCCAGAGAAGATTGAGACCGTAGCAAAATTTCCGGTTTTGTAAGACTTACATTGACTGTGGGATAGAATAAATTCAAATGGATCTTCAATAATATTGTGGCGGTTGTAAGAGAAAGTGGTATAGAGTGAGAATTTTGATGTTAAGTTCAGATGAAGGTTCACGTATCCATATCGTTAGTTGAGAATAATAGGGCGTGTATGTGTATCAGATGAGAGGATGGTTCGGAAAGGAAGGAAACGTGGAGCATTGGAGAGAGGTGATGCTAAGACAGTCGTGGCACAGGATGAAACTAGTAGCGTGACTGGCGTTCTGCTTCCCTTCCCTTGCATAAATATACGAAAAGAAAGAGAACGAAATGAATAAATTCTGGCGTGAAAACGGTGTCATATGGTTCTATTGTTATCCTCCAATAATTCTCCTTGTGCTTAAGCAAGATTAAACATGGAATGACGCATCCCACAGGCTGTAAGAAGATTAAAGTAAGTGGAATCCCCTCCTGCTCTCTTTTACCCGTCACCATCATCGTCGTCGTTGTCGTCGCCGTCGTCGTCGTCGTCACCGACTAACCAATCTTTAGCTCAACAACTGAACCGAACCGAGTAAAGCTGCACCGGCTACAAAACTACTATAGTCATTCTCATTGTCACTTTTTCTACTTATAATACTTTCCCACTTTCCTCATTTAACAACCAAGAGCAAAAAGAGAGGAATATGATTCAATGAAATTTACTCGCATTTTTCAGTTTTGCCCTTCTGCTTCTATACGACTACGGTGCACAGCCAAGTGGAATTAATATTATGAAGAGCGAACGACTCGTTATGTATATTGTATCCATACAGTCTTTTCATTTGTAAAAATATAATCTTACCATCGTTTTCATTCTTTCATTTGCCTGCTGCCATTTTCATATCTGCGCCCATGCGAAACCATACGAAAGTGAAGTGTTGATATGAATAATATGACTTTGCATACGAATGTTCATATAGAGTAGTCAACTGTCAGAATATTTATTCTTCAATTTCAATAGGAAGAACTGCAGCATTATTACTTTTAGCTTCGTCGTTCCATAGCTTCGCCTAATCATCACGTAGGTAGCGTCAAAAATATCCGGGGTTGTGCTACTTATTAGTGTGGACTTATTATTAATCTCCTTTACAGTTTTAATATGAGTATAATTACAGTGTTGTATTATGAAACATCCAGTCATTAGTTTTGCCATGTAGGTAAAAATTACTTTTGTAAAATAAAGTCATGCACTAAAAGAGTAATGCAAATATTATAAGATAAACGTAGTGAAAATGAAAAGTTAAACTGCTACACAGACAAATAATTTCGTTTGTTAGTGCCTGATATGTTTGTTAACGCACAATACCGTTGAGAGATTCATCATATTGTTGCGCAGACAGACTGTTAAGTGACATCAACTTGAGTGGCAAGCAACACGGAAATAAAATCACGTAACTTTTGTGAAGACTAATTCATTTGAAGTGTTAACCCACTGGGCCAATTGCTGGTAAATATTTAAATGCGTATTATGGCGAGTAAGTGATGAAGTTGCGTGTAGCATTGCCAGTTTGTTGACAAAGAGGAGAAAGTCAAGGATCTTATGTCTTGAATCAAATAGCATGCACATACAGTCTAAATACGCACACACCTATACATACACGACACACAGAAACAAAGTTTATTTAATACACAAGTGACTAAAGTGACTTTGTGTTGAGGACATTGTTGTGACGCGAGCTAAAGGGAATGAATGAATAAACCAGTTGAGTGACAGTTGACAAGGGGTGCAGAGAGAAAAGCTGTTGATTCTCTGTCTTTCAGGATTTGTTCCATGTCCTAATGTAATGCCTGTGTTTCCTCCTTTTTCTTTCATTACTCTCCAGCCATTTTACACAACATCACATACACAACATCACATACAAAACCCAGTTATATACAAACCTCTATACAAATAAACTCCGGAGCACCATCCCAGTATTGTTTGTTAGCCTTGTTTTGGTTCTACCTCTATTCACACAACACAGTACTTAACTAAACCGAGCATATATAGTTCCTAGTTCCTAGTACAATAATATATAGTAAAGTATATGCCTATATAGAGAAAGAATTATATAATATTATAGTACTAGTCCATTTGCATGTCTACCCTTTTAGGAGAACTGAGCTGAGGCTCAGCTGCCAAAATCAGCTTTTATACGTCAAGGCTTTTGTGCAAGGACAATATACAGCTATAGGAATTATATACACTTGTAACTTTAGTGGACACGCTACAGATACAAGATGACTCGCCTAGAATAGCATATACAAAACAGAGATCAGAAGCACATACAGTTTAAGAGTACTTGACGATTTTGCCATTCCACGACGACGACGACAACGACGACAACGACAACTGTGCTCAGCTTCAGTCCTCATTCATTTTCACTTATCTGTTGTGTTTCAGACGAGTGCGAGTGTGAAAAGTGGAGTCGAGTCAAACAATCCCAACTCTCAACTCAAACTCCTATACAGATACAACTGTAGAGTGTAAAATAGGAGCAGGAGTTGTGTATAGCTGTAGGATTGACGACTATGACACTACACATTGTATACTAGAAGTATATAACAGAGGAGTATTATATTGGTAAAACAGGAACAGAACAACGACTCTCGCCTTGATCACACTAATGAGATCTGTACAAACTGATTCGGCTCTTGCTTCTGACTCACAATCACAATCAGCAGAACAACTTTCATTTGTTCGCAAACTACGGCAGACGAGAATCGTCCTTGCACTTATGTCACGCCAGGACAAGCACCTACTACACCATAGTCGTACTTCTTGTCTCACACTTACTTCTATAACTCACACACATAATGTTATTAGAGTGCTGCTGTACTTACATGTACATGTTTTCTAAAGTTACTCACACAGATACATGAATACAGATGGGAAACATTACTTCTTTGCTCATACCTATAAACTCTCACTCAAATCAGTGTCACAGTGTATCTGTACTTTTCAGCATTTGCTCTTTTCTTCCACGATGCTGTACAAATGTACAACGTGCTCCGGGCAATGCTATAGTGATGGATTTTTCAACCCAAATATGTGTTAAAATTTGAATGAATTTTACACTTTTGCACTGCATTGGAAAATACTGAATGAATAGATGCTCATACTATATTCTGGTAAATATTTTAAGCATTGCCGGAGTAATTATATGATTTTAATGTATAGAAGTAAAAATTTAACTGCGCAAAAGAGATGATCGAATAATTGTGCTGGAATCTGAAGAGACACTTTCAGCGAAAGTATTTTCGACGATTTAATTGAAATAATGATCCGCATCATTATTTGTTCAGCTATCACTGAAATTGAAGTGTTTATCTTGCATTTAATTGTTAGCAGGCTGCACCCTTACAAATATTTAATGATGTGAATGGTATTATTCATTTCATACAATTCCTGTAGGTATATTAATACAATATAATCGAGGAATTTCAATAATTAATTTTTGCTCGGAATCCTGGTTCTCTTTTCCATGTAATGAAGACGATACAGTTTGACATACTTCCTGCATACAGAATACACTTATCTATCTACAAGCATTATGAATCAATATTCACAATCCAAAAGAGCAAGGGTGAAATCCGTGTGAATATAATAACGTTCAAAAGTACTTGCAGTCGATGAACTCAAATCACATAATTCCACTTGCACCATGTCAAAGTTACGCACAAAGAGGTAAGTATGGTGTTTTCGTGAGTTGTTGAGTATACGGCAGTTGTCTCGTTGATGATCGAATGTCATACTGATCCAATTGAGAAAGAGATTATTTTGGCATATACTACGTTTGTCAGTGCACTTAACACTAACTGAATTGACGTAACTCCTTTACCATACATACATATACTTACATAACATTTCTGTCTCTATAGCATTTCAATAACCCTGGAACACTACTAGAGAGTATATAACCATTCGCAAAATAAAGCAATGTTTCACATAGGACTTTTTGTAATATTTGTATAGAATTTTGTGTAGGTTGTACTTATATAAAGTGCAATATAGAGCATATAAATAAAAATAGGATAATGTCATGCTCTATGCCATGCCAAGTCAAGTGGTGTTTTGTGTTACTGTTATTATTGTGACTTATTGCTGGCTTCCCTGTTTCTTTTTGTTACTATGAGCTGTGTAGTATTCCAAGTGCTGCTGTTGCCATGCCATATCATCATTCCGGAAAGTAAGTTATAATAAGTACTACCGTTTTCTTCCTGCTTGAGCCATTGATAGGAAAGGGCTACTCGAGAGAAAGCAACATTCACAAAATCCTATATTGAGTTGGCTACAGAGATGAAATATCCTGACTGCTATTACCAATTGTACCCTCATCCTATGAACTTGAACAAGAACTGTTTCATAAGTGTTGTGGCTATATAATATATGTACGTGTGGAACATACATGTATAAATATACACGTAGTTCCACGTTCTAGTTATATAATAATATTATTACAGAGAGAGAGAGAGATAGAGAGACACACACACGTATCCTTTCCACACATTCACAATAATAATGTAATATTTATTATCTCTTTGATTATATTAGAGCTGTGGAGCAGATAGGCTAATCCAGTTATATTTATCCTCTGGAGTGGAGTAAAGTTGAGCAGAATGCAAGCTGGCTGCTTTGCTTTGCATTACTTAACTTTAGTTTCCTTTGCTTAGCTGTTATTATATTCAATGTGTGCTGACTTTAGTAAGTTGGGCCGAGTCATCACATTGCTTATGCTGTGCTCGCTCATCTACTTCAACTACTTGTTCAACTTCGGGTGTGTCATGGAACTGGAACTACAGGGCTACATTATTCTAGACCTTTTCCACTGTGTAATAATAGCAATAATAATAATGGCTAGCAAAAGAACAAGATTCATAATACTGAAATGGTATAAATACATAATAGAGCGCCCTATCGAAATGGGCTAGGAGCCGTAAGTACTACAGTAGAAGGAGTAGGAGTAGCTCACAATGTGTACGAACTTATTTCTTTGGTCAATACAATGGTAGTTGATAGTTGCTGAGCTCGTTATTTTAGAAGCTGCCACTATTGTTTGTAAAATGATCTCTCGCTCTGCTAAAGTTCCACGATGAAATATATCTTCACTGATCATGCCATTTGTTCGCATTTGTACTTAGTACGTCATGAATATCATGCATAAGGCAGAAATACTTTATTATTGTTATTTCAAATAAACCATTTGCAGATTAATGTAAATAAGTATCGTAACGATGACATTTGCTCCTTGTGAACGCACGTACCCCTTGTACTTTATAGGACATTGTTGGGAAAATTCCCGCCGTATACACAGCCTTGCTGCATTTTGTCGTTACAATGTCAAAGGTCATGAAGGAGTTGGCTGATTGATCCCATCTTTGAACTTGGCCTTATAAAAGAACTACTGGAGTGCATTTACCAATTGTCAAGTTTAAATCCATTATCTCAAACTTTTCTTGAGTCATCATACGTACAGAGAGACGGACAGACACGTATAAAATCCATTCACATACTCGTATCTTGCGATACTTAATATCTAGGTACTAGTTGTAATAATTTTGTGTGGATTACATGCATAATATTGAGTAGTGAAATCATCGAGATAATAATACAGTTAGGTTCTTTTGGCAATCCCCTGAATAATTCTGTAATAGGGAGTAAGTGCTGCGCTGTTTTAATTCATGGCATTTAATTATATTCATGTGAATCAACGATTCATGATATTATTGCAGTAGTTGCTTCAATATTTTGTGTGAGTGTGTGGATTGTGCTACACTGTAGTAGACACTCTTGTGTGTATAGGGAAATGAAATTACTTACTAAAATTATTACGACTTGGGTTTAAGTATGTGTGTACTTTCATGGATGAGTTGACTGATGTAAATCCAGCGGGTTGGCTCCTGCTAGCTTGACTCAATGAGACGGATGACAGAACGCACAAGAGCAGTATTTGGTTGACTCACGTTAATTTTGTATAGACTTGCAAAATTTGTGAATAGCGTTGAGGAAGTGGAGGACTGCAATTTCTTTTGTAATTTATTGCATCAAATAATACCAAAGAGGATTGAATTGCTCTAGCAAGCAGGCAAAATGAGACTGGCTTGGATTATTGGCTTGACTTGCCTGACTGTCGTGTACACCGAATGTGGATTTTGAGATGAAATGAAGAACGTCGAGTCCTTGAGTACTTGACGACGGATGCTTTCAGAGCTTGCATTAATTGGAAGGATATAATAGACGGAAGAAGGGAATTTGAGACGAGCTTGGCTTACTTATGACATATTACTATTTCCCTTCGTGAGTATATAAATATGTGACACATTTATAATACACATAGATATATATATATGCATTTATATTAGTAATACATGAAAAGACAGTGCTGGTGTAAAAGTGCTCGTAGTAGAAGAAGAAGTCAAGAGAAAAGTCTCATGTTTATGTACACACAAGTACTGGAAGGCCGTGAGGAGTGGAGAAAGAAAGAGAGCAGCGTGCATATGAGCAACGGACAGGATCACTGAAAAACGAGCAAACAAAAATTTTACGATGTGAGCCGAGAAGTGGGAGATGATTAGATGGAATGTTTTACATCCGTCGTTTGAATTCTTGAAAGGAGGAGTGGGAAATTGAATTGCGTTGAGGAAATCATCTCGAGCGGGTTTGCCTTCGTGCCGAGCCCTTCTTCCCCGACTTCCTTTGCCTCACTGAACCGACTTGACTTTTACTTACTCTGTACTTTAATACTCATTCATACTTCTTTTCGCCTGCTGCACTTTGTCTGCTTTCCAACGTACTAGTCGTCACGATGATCTACTCGTACTTATACACTGTATGTACATAATATAATAATAATAAATCCCACTATGTCTGTACTGCTACAGAATGCACACACGTACTATTTATATTATAACATGTACATACAGATAGGTGTAGTAATATCGCTATTGCACTGTATGGCTGAAAAGGTGCCGGAGTCTTTTAATGCCCACAATTCCCCAACTCATGCACTTACCTCTTCCATACAGCCGTATACTTATGTCAAGTTAGTCAGGGAAATTGTTCCTCGTCTTACTTACTATTACGATTACTCCTATTTTACCTACATGCATGTATGCATGCATCCATGTGTGTATATCCCACATCCCTTTAGCATCTCATCATTATCATTATTCTGCTAATATACATAATATAGTAGAATCCTACTTTCCTGCTGAGATCCCTGGAATAATACCGTGAAAATGGTAGTAAGTATATAGTAGTAGTAGCTAACTGGTTTCTATATGATATATGAAATAATAGGAGATTCTACATATTATAAGTGTACCTTGTGGAAGTCAGATTGTCTACTCATTGTCAGTCTTGGCGATTCTTTAACACATCATTGTCCTTCACCATGATATAAGCCAATGTTAAGGAAAAGCCACGGTGCTAAGTAAATGCATGAAGGCAATCCCCCGTATGTATGTACATACTCCTCCACGAAGATTTTCAAACACACTCACACACATTTATATACTAGCCGAGATATTATACAGGTTAAACTACGTAGTATTATAGTTGATAGAAGAAAGTGTAGAGAAAGAATGGACGGAAATATACGTTAATCCAATGTAGAAGTCGTAGTGCCAAGCTCACGTCAAAATGGCATAAGATGCTTCCGTCGTTGCTCTATGAAATATTCATGGGCTCAACTAAGCAAGAAGAAATAAGGAAACGAGCTGAAATGAGTCCACTACTCACCTCGCACTCACCTCTAACTCTAACCAACCAGTCCGTGTTGTATGAGACGACAAGGACCAAAAGCCAAGCCACCTCGTCTGCCATGCCACTAACTTCTCTATAAACTATGACACTCATCCTATATGGACACACCACACAAGACACACACACCGAGAGGAGCAGAGGCCGCACAATCTCATCGCATGCTGCTTACTACCAGAAGAGCTCTTTCTTGCTCATCTTCATCTGTATGTACCTAGTGGAATATTATTATGCATCTTTATCATCCTCTCTCTCTCTCTCTTTATTTCTCTGTACGTAAGTCGTGTGTGGCTTTTCCAATGCAGATATTCATATTCCTGCACACACTGCATGCCCATGTTACGGAGAAATGTGCGGTAGTCTTGTGTGTGTTCATTTTTTCAAGACAAACATGAAATGACACAGTCTGCAGTAAAACACATAAGCTACGAATGCAATCTATACAAGGGTTATTTTGTGAGGTTGAATATTTGACATCATCACTGAGGAATATTGAGTAGACTCATGTCTTCCACTCTAATAAGTACTAACTCGTCACAGCACAACAAGCAAGGTTTATTTTCTTCACTATAGGTAGTTGCAGTACACGTACATATTTCACCAAATGAACAAGTCAACAAAGAAAACCATAATATTATACTTTCTCACGTATGCCCCAGTCAGTCAAGTCAATATGTAGTTTGTCGTCTTGGAGAAAACAAGCGTGCTTTCTTCGTCTCATCGTATTTTCTCTTTGAGTTGTAGTTTTCAGCCAGTCTTTGTATTTATTAAAGTCTTCACTGCACACTGCACTGTAAATATTGTCGAAGGAGAGTCAAGTGACAATTGCTCTTCTCTGCACACACACATACTTAGAAGTAGACACAGACTTGTAATATACCTCCGAGCGTAGTAGTACATCTGTGTAACGTACGTTTAATAATATACCAGTCGGTTTTATGGCAGATACTATACGTCGGAGCCAGGGAGAGAGAGAGAACAAAAAATAGTGCTACAGAGTATTTGATATTCTCTGTGAATTCAACCCTTCATCCTTTTATGTATAATTCTAACTATTTCTTCTAGCTTCACATATTGAACAAGGGCAATGAAGCGGCGGGAAATAAGCGAGCATAGGACGTGGACCGTGAGAGTCCCGTAATAAAGTCGACATGGACTTTGTGTAGCAGTAGAATGGCAACGAAAGAGAATGGTAAACGTCACCCGAAATATATATTATATACTTGTGTAGGTAAATGTATATAGGAAGTAGAGAGACCGAATGGGGAAATGAAGAAAATGCATGATGTGTGTGTGTGTACGATACTTTAATGTATTCGTTGCACATATAGGTATTTAGTATTTACATAGAGTATATTTTATATTATATATATAAGGTTTTGCTGGAAAAGAGAGCCTTGTTATACTATATTTTATCCAAGAGCAAAGTGAGTGAACATCTGAATAGCCGTTACCAATTTCGTAGGCGACGGGAAATGTAATATTTGGTAGGCTGGATTCTGGGGCTGAAGTCGTAGGCAGATGATGAGTGTATGTGGCATAGGAGGAGTGAGCGAGAAAGTGAGACACAGCTCAGGGTCAGATTAGCACTCGCTCAATTTCAATAGATCAAATGCGAGGTGAACCGTAGTGAATTGAGTAAAGACCAGTTAGTTGCATCGATCCTGGTTCTATTGTACTTACAATAGTTATGGGATCGATTCAAAATGATAAAACATTTAAAAATATTCAAATCCAATTTTTTTAAATTAAGTTTACGAACAACAAGTTAATATACCAGGATTTTAAAGGTTTTTTTTTCGTTCAGTTTAATGAAAATTCAAGTTATATTTTGCACACACACTTTTAGTTTTAGTACCATCATTTCCCACCGGATGTATGATATTATTGAATTTATTTGTCCATATAAATTATGCGTGAGTTCCGTATTGCATATCATAAAGCAATATAAAATCAAACGGGTTTTCATAAGTCAATTTAACTGTAATTACTAGAAAATATTGTATGAATTATTATGTATTATGATTCTTATAAAGTTTTTATGATTTTTTCATTGAGTTTTTACAGTACATTTCGATTTTTGTAAAATGACGTCGATCCCACACTTAACTTTATTCAGTGGAAACCGGAAAATGAGTTTGTGAATTCCTGAAATGGCTTTATCTTGAAATTTGTGGCAGGGTGTCTCTTGTGTACTACTATATATGACGTCGCAGTTTTTGGTGTATTTATTGTGCCCCTCTTTAGCCTGAAGCATTTATATTACATCTACTATTGTGTTACAGCGTGTGCAATGCAATTTATTCAAAGTACTACTGATGTAGTTGGTGTATTCATTCGAGGAGGTAGAACACAGAGAAACTATGTGAAGTAGTACATTCTTCATCAGGAAAGGAAATGATACTACGTCGTCCTAGGAGAAGTGTATTTCTATTCTACGTACACCATGCATTTACATTTACCTATTGCCCAATATACGACGTATTGCTACAAATGCAAGCAGGGAAAACTTTAATAGAGTCAAATTTTTGTGTTTTGTTGACGGAGAGCAGGAGTGAATATACAAAAGGAAAAGACGATCTATATGAGTGCAGGCGAGTTAAGTTTATTAGATGAGGAGTGCAAAGTATGTGAATTGTGGTGAGGACAGAGCTCCAGGGTGGACGAAGACCAACCAACTGAACAAACTGTGATGAACTTTACTCTTGTGTGAGTGTCTAGGTCTGTTTCTTGCCAAAAGCCCAGTTTAACCATGCAGTTGCAGAAGAGCAAGAGGTAAGTGGCTTGGGCAAGACTGAAGAACATTGGGATTTTGTTTTAGATGTTGGAAAATGAGTACACAGAGGGAAAGGAAGTCGGAGGAGGATGGGACTTGGGAAAAAAGAGATGTAGAATAGTAAAAATTATGATATAGAAGTTTTGAAAACTAAAGATGAGTTGATGGGAAAGACTTTGGAAGTGGACTTTGTTGGAATGTATAATAATGGTTTGTGCATGGGCGAGAAGCAGTAGAGAAAGCATTTCCATTTACTTACTATGTGTATAATATTAGTAGTTGAGGAAGAAAACTGCTTGCACTTTGTGTTTGGAAAGAAAGGCTGCTGGGCTGGTTTGAATTGGGATGTAGTGGTGCTGTGTGCTGCAATGCAATGGCTGTGATGAGGAGACAGTCCATGAAAAGGCAAATAGCTCGAAGTATGTGCATGAAATGAAATTAAAATAGAGAAGGTTTATGGGCAATATTTGCCGGTAAATTACATAATTTCCCCTCCTTTGTAAAGCACAGACCAGCAAAGGGGAAAAAATTCACAGTATTATGAGAAAATGAGACTGTCTGTTTGAAGAAGTGTTATTGGAGTTGGTCTGACTTCTCAGCAGCTCTGAGCATCCTACCTCCTTCATTTTTTTGCTAAGTCTTATACGAGATTTTGATGACCATTATATTTCCTCCAACATTCCATTTTCTCACTTCTAAATGCGTTCTTAATGAATAATCATAAATTTCGGTCCTCACTCGATTCATCCGTTGGAAATATTCATTTCACCTCCACCTCACTCACTGCACTAATACTTTTTCCTTATAAACTCCTTGTCTTCTTCTCCATGGAACATGAGTCGACTGTTTCTTGCCAACATTACCAGTACTGCTTTCCAGTTAGCAGGCTCAAGCTCAAATCAGTCCCACATCATTCATATCCCTTACAACTACTAACTTACACCTAAATACTTGTATAATATGTACACATGATGCTAGAAGAATACTATAATAAAACTGAAATCATCAGAGGAGAGTAGTATTCATTTTCATGCTGTTCTCTCTCTCATACACATTCATAACATAACCCCTTTCTTTTTATAACTCTTAAATATTTACGTATACATACTTCCTCCTACCATATAGGTATTTATGAACTAGTATTTATATGTGTGCGTTCTCAACCCTTTCGCCGTATGAATTCCAATATCGCATTACATTAATACCAGTCTAAGTCTAGCAAAACTGCCGTGCACTACTATTTGTACGCTACTCCTATGTATATTTTATATTATATTAAGAATTTCCCAGTTAGATATAATACAAGGAAAATAAAATACTTAATTTCAGTTTTGCTTCGCGTATCATGGCTCCTAGGACTTACATGAAGAATAAACCATTTGTAATGGTCCAATCAAGTAGCGGAGAAAACTGCGTTGTGAAATATGACAGGGTGACAATAATTGTGTCGTCAACGGTGTTGGCAGTATAACTACTTTAATTTAAAAACATGCATTGTCATTTTTTGAAATATTACATTATTTGCAGTCTTCTTCAAATTCAAAAGTTGACTGGTTTTAATTTCAAATGAAATTAGAATTAATATAGCACTGTTTAGAATGCATTGAGTATTTAAGGCTGCATTTACATAGTAGTTACATTAAAAGGTCATGAAAGGGTTGACCGATTGACCCCATCTTTGAACTTAGTCTCACATGGGTCCTCACTAGTATGTGTACTAAATTTGATCCAAATATCTGAAAGCGTTCTCAAGCGTGAAAGCGTATCGTGTTGACGGACAGACAGACGGACAGCTTTGATCTTTCTGTAAAGTAGATTCGCTTCACTTACTTAATAATTACAGTCGAATGCCGAACCATTGAAATAAAAAACTTGCCTGAGAATGCCATGTGAAAACATCTTTCATCGAAATACTCACAGACATATTCACATGGTAGAAATAAGTAAGTAGCAGTAGTAGAGCGAGCAATGTAAACGTTCCATTGGCCAATTTGCATCCGACGGCTCCCATTCACATCCGTTGCTTCCTACTTCTACGTTCTTCATCTTTACACATATTACGAACAAATAGTAGCATTATATAACACACGGGCTGAAATAGGAACATAAAGCATGCATTTTATCTTAGCTATCCAAACATTTACGATCAAAATACATATTATCAGTGTCCTATTCCAAATAGGTAGTGTGTGCATTATCGTTCTGTTTTTGTTCCGTTTACCAGACAAATGTATATTACATTCCCTTTACATACGTTTCTAATCTCAACTCGAAAACTATAATATTTGTTCGGAAACTCGCGAACAAAATGGCCTCAGACTTTCAAAAGCCATTTTCGATTTCATTACTTATTACAACAAAGATATGCAAAGCGGAGCAGTAGCTGCTAAGAAAAGTTGATTGTCGTAGTAATAAATACAAATGATGCATCCAACAAAATCCCAACAATTCAGTTTTCTTTAGTAGGAAATTAAAACCAGAAAGTCAGCAATAAATAATTTTATATCTGCTTTCCAACTATATTTTAAAACCTATTTCGCTTTCATGGGCTGTAATTTGAATAAAGAGACTTGGAAATTCACATAATACCGCAATTTTATATTGCGGTGTTATGTAACAACTCAAAAATAAACTTTTGTTATGCTTTATAGTTGGCATTACATGGAATGTTATAAAATATTGCATAAAGAAACAACTTAACATTTCGTTTTCATAAACCACATTAATTGCCTTTAATAATTTTATGTAGCAATTCTCAATAAATTTAATGTGTTCTTATGTTACAACATAATATACAGTCGGGATATGAAAGTGATGTAACATATTTTAGGTAATTGCAATAAAATGTAGTCTAAAATATTTTACAAGTTGGCTAATAAAGGCTATTGAAATGTGAGGAGACAGGAATGAATGCTAAACTACGAAAACATTTCATAAATGACTTTTAGTACACTACTCGTGCTTTTATGGCTTTCCTAGTCAACGACATATTGCCATCTTGATAAGATGGAAAGCTTATTTGTTGGTGATTACTGATTATTACTTGTGATTGTTAATCTCAAAGCACATTAAGTCCAAATGTTGACCTACATGAGTTTCGACTCTATCCAGCCTGTGATAGTGTGTAAAGGAAATATTTCACAGCATGAAAATTCGTATTATCAAATAATTATATAAATTTGAACGAAGTAAAAAATTGCACGTTGGTACATTTCTTACAACAAAAAGATATTTGGGAAAATAACCGATTTTTTTAAAATAAAAGAATGAATATAAGGAGGCTATCATTTGTGTTTAGTAGATGCCATTAGAACAGTCTTACCAATTTGAACAAAACAATAATATCTGTATTATGATCATTGCTTAAAATTCATCTTGATTTTTTAAATTTAGAAAAGCTGTTTCTTAATTTAAGAAGTAGATAGGAACATCAAAGACCCTTGTATTTATCAACGATTTGAAAATATCAAACGGATGAAGTAGTTGTACATATAATTATATTAATATATTTATTTAATAATCAGTGATCAAAAGGGTTCAGTTGACTCATTTGATGTTAAGAAAACAAATAAATAATATTGACAAACTAATGGATGGTTTCTAAAAATCTCTATGGATAGAAAATATTATTTAGAACAACGCTACATTGATTTTCAGTTTCGAAGCATTGAGAAATCCAGAAATGCCTTCACAAGTTTCCGATCGGTTGATAAATGAACTTGTTTGTACAGAGTCCGTTAGTTTTGTGTCCATATTATTATTATTTTTGTGAAACGAGAACATGGTTTCTACCCAACAATTTTGTTTGTGGCTGTTTTGCTGTCTAAATACTACTTAAGAGTCTAATATTATGTTTACTCTCTTCCAGATATACTTTAACAAAAGTAATCATCCATGTTTACAGTGCACCGAACCCAACATAACAACCGCGGATAACGCAATGGAAATCGATTGTTAAAATTGCAATGCATTGAGAAGATTAATACGAATGCCATTCAATAAGAATGATTTATTTATGAGGTTCACTGTCACTTGCTCAATTTTATCGAAACAATTAAGACATTAATTAAGACATGAGAATTAAGACCTCAAATATTAAAATATAGTACTATTATTACTATATTATGAGTTGTACAAAAATATCGTATTAATATAATATTGTATAATTTTATTTAAAGTGAGTAACTGTACTGAAATAAAGGTAGAGTTGCAGCTTTCGTAGATAAAACATGAGAAACTGGACTTTTCACTTGCATTTTCAAGTAGGATAGTTACCACCACCTATAAAGAAAGCTACCTCATTAAGTAGCGTAAGCTACTTTATAAGAATGGTGTATACATCTGTCTGTCCGTGTGTGACCGCTATAACTCACGAACGGATTAATACAATTCGTTCAAACTTCTCATACAGGATCTCTGGGTGGCAAGAAAGATTTACCTGGAGAATGTGGTTTGTTCTGTTTACAAAGTTTACATGCAGATTCTAGGTCGTTGGTAACAGTATTAATATCACATTTATTTTGTAAATATAAATTACAAGCAGAAGGAAAATTCGACTGTGGTTTTCCATCAAAAAGAATGGCGTGAATGCGAACTGAAAAATAAACGTTTTCATCATAGGAAATAATTTGAGTTTTTTGTAGTATACATCCGTATTTCACCGTTTGAAACTACATGTGGAATAAATAATGATCCGTGTGTATGTTTAAGGAAGAATGGAACATAACCGTAAGGAGAAAATGATCTGAAATGATCATACCATGCCGCGATCCAATTTGAAATTCACCATTGTTGTTGGGTCAGACTGTGATAAGGCGGAGAAAGTAATATCGGTACACTACATACTACATTATTTGTGTGGTAGAGTTATTACTTACTGCACCAATTTTTTATTCCAAGATCATACAATTTACAAAAATGCGAGTCCAAATATTTCACACATGGGTAGTACAATAAGGAGGTCGAAAACTATCCTGTCATTCATAGAGTTATGTAATCCTAAGAAACTTTGAAATCTGCATAAGGAACTTTTGAGATCACATAGTATATTACATATTATGACAAAAGTTTTGAAATGGTCACAAAGGAGTTGACTGATTTACCCCATCTACAAACTAAGTCTTCCAATAGGCCACTGCAGTAGTACATGTATCAAATTTGCAGTCCATTTCAAATTATTTTTAAGTTATCTTCGTGAAGGGCACAAGGAAGGACAGCTTTGGTATTTCTATAAAGTAACATAGTTACTTAGCAATTACATTACCTTTCCATTGAAATATTTTTAATTGATTTGTACAAATACCAATTAATGTTTTATCTGTATAAACATGATGTGATTAATTTACAACGTATAATCTTCCCAGTTTTGTAAACTCGAAAATATAGAGCATCCAATTTAATTTTGATTCCACTATGTAAAGAAAGCTGGGAAGAAATGATGATGTTTCTTCTTATTTGTAGGTTTGTAGAGGTGGAATGTTAGAGGAATTTAAAGATTCGATAAGAAGAATAGATATTATTCATATTGCGTTCTCTATACAGACCCACACAGCTTTAAGGAAACGTATGACAGCAGAGCTTGTGTTAAAATTTCTGTTCTATACCTTCTGTGCCTAACAACATAACACAGTACCTATTTATTGCTAGTGTTATAGAATAGTAGGAGTAAGCCGTGTAGTGTTGAAAATACAAATAGTTGTGTGGATTGAATGTAGTCGCCAGTATTGTGTTGGTGTATTTCATGTCATGTATCGTTAGTTTGTCTAGTTGTACGTTGTGTAGTGGATATAGTACACACGTTCCCATCCGAGTCGAAGGACAGAAAAGGAGTTAGCGAGCAAGCAAACGATCCTCTGGAGTGTGCCTCAATGGACGTTTCCTATTCAGCAAGATAGATGAGAAAATGCGTCCTCTTTGCAGATTTCATCGCTTTTTTGCATGGAGACATCCTTTCTTGCTCTTTCTGTCTGTTCATTCTCGAGGTACCACTCGATTTGACTTCAACGCCAGAACAGCATAGTAAATACTACGGCATTCTTCCATTCCTATAAATATATTTGTATATAGCCATTAGCCACCTATAGATATATTGTACACAGTGCTACTACCGCTGGCATGGCCACACGGGTGATTATGGCTATAACAAAATAAAAAAGTGAAAGCGGTAGAAACGCTTACTATAAACGTCTACTACTGCTACTATACCTTTTACTAAAGAAGCATTGCTCAGGGAAAGGAAAAAATATTTCCGCAAATCGTAATAGTAGTTGATATTAAGGCTAGTGCGATTTGTAAAAGAACATTTTACTCTTCAGTCAAGTCTGACTGGTTCTGGTGCGGTGTGGCAAGATTTCGTATTTTATGTGAGATTCAGACACTGCCAAACAGTACACTTATCCATGTGACAGCACCATAGCAGGCGATAGATTTGCAAACGATTTCATCAATTTATATTTGCACGGTTTCTTGTATAGGTAATAGGTATAGAGTTTATAGGAAAAAGCATTCTCACATTACGCTATTTACATTGTATTGTATTTCATACTCACTAATGTATTTATTGCTTCTAGTTCTCCATTACAGCTACACTGAGTGGGTTTTCTTTTATTTATATATTATGTATTGTTTTGCATCATATACCTATATAGGTAGTCATTATAGTGCAGATACATTATAGAAAGTGACTGTAAGAGATCTCTTTATCTTGTTTAAGTGTACTTGTTATAAGAGAGGACAATGCTATTCATACCTAGTGCAAAGTAATGTTTTGTGCCTTTGTAGATCAAAAACAAAAGACATGAGATCTAACATCCAACTAAAAGACTCAAGTAGCAGAACAACATTTGGAAATTTAGTCTAACTGTTTGGAACACATGTCCGTTGGATTCCCTTAAGATGTATCCTAAAAACAGTCCATGATTTTATTGTAGAAATTGTGCGCGTAATGCAGAGGCAGTGACATATCGCAGGATTATTGTTGGACTTTCCACTGAGCTTTGACTGTGTTTGCTCTACATACGCAAATGGGTATTTGAATTACTTTGTTAACGAAGAGCTTATATAATATAATGAGTTCCTCCTTCCCTTTTCGCTACGATTTCCTTATTTACAGAGATGGGGGCAACAGCAAATGACTCTTAACTTGTTTTCGCTTCGTTAAACTCAAATCTCCGTTCTATCTTGGTACAAATAAATACTTTGCTGGTACTCCCTCAAATAAAATTACGAAGAAAATTTAGCATATTAATTTTTTGCGTGGAGGATTCTCTGTTCTTATACGCTTTATTCAAATATGAGTCAAAGAGGCGTAGTAAAACTTATCGTTTATTCCATCTTTGCAGCAGTTGCAGCATCCTTTGCATATTTTTAGTAGTTGGAACAGTTTGTTCTTGTAGGAAACCTCAGTGCACTGTAGAAATAAAGAAGGAAACTATTCTAACCATTAAAGTAGCTTTAGCCAAGAGGAAAATTTGTAAAGTTGTTTCAGTATAGACAGTAGATAATCCAAGGAAGGACTTACAAAGTAACATTATAAGAATCCTATACTGTGACAAATAATTACAACTTTAACTTAGTGCTGAATTAATTGCACATTATGTTAAATATTTTAGCATATGTCTGAAAGTAAATGTAGCACAGGATATGACGATAGTACTATAAGCGCTAAATAATATTGTAGCAGTGCAGTACGTCTACGGATGTGGATATTAGTGCGACAAATTAAAATGGCAATTATGAAAACAGACAAATGATTGTGAAAGTGAAATAAGCCAAAGGAAACCTTTGTAATAGTTTTCTTTGAGGAAATGGGTGAGATAATTACATAACATAACCTTAATTGAATAATGGAAACTACAAGACGTTCCCAACACTGATTTTAGTAGAAAGTCGATTGCTCATAGGTAGAAGTAGCAATATAACTACTTAGAGATGCACTTCTGTTTTTCGTAGGATACAACCGTATCGGGAAGCGGAAAGATGAAAAACAGAGTCAAAAAGAGACACAGTACAAAAGGAACAACACAAGAAGCGAGGAAGAAGAAGAAGAGTTGACTTTTTGAGAAGAAAAAGAAAAAAGTCTCTGTTAACTGAACTTATTTGGAAGAGCACAAACGAGTCGACTGACTTAAGAGCTGAGTTGACTCGACTGGCTTTCCAATTCGGAGCTTCCCTGTCCTCTGCTAGTTACTTACATTAAAAGAGTGAGAGCTACATTAGTGAAAAGGCTGGAGAAAGAGTCAAACAAGTAATCCCAGTTATGCAATGCCAATCCAACTAAACTAACGGAAAGAGTCACGTAATCAAGCCAGTGCTTAGCGGAGAGAGAACAGACAAAATGTACACTTTCATTACAGATTGCCTACTACAAGTCTAGGCTTCCACCGCTGTATCAACTTTCTCCCAGTCCTTATCTTATCTCACAAATCCAAACAACTGCCTAAGCTAGACCAAGTAAATACAAAGTCGATATACTCAAGCTAAAAGAGAAGAACAGAAAAAGTCAAACTACGACAGAAATAGACACATAAAACCATAAGGCTTTGCGTGCTCTTTATTTCAAGAACAATACTTAATACAACTGTACTTCAAATCACTTTCCTTTTCCCATTCTACACACTTCACAAACTACATGACAATAATCTAATGCACTTAAAATTATTAAAAAATAAATGATATTCTCCATCCACTTTCTCCTTATTCACAACTCGTGTGCTGTACAATATTTCACTACTTTCTCCACATTAAGCAATAAAATTAAAACAACAACCTTCTGATGGATGGATTTATTTCTCTTTGTCAACTAGAAATATTGATTACATGTATAGAATAAACCAATTGCAAACGGAATGTAATAAGTATCGTAACTAGGGTTTGGTAATGGGGGCTTTCACCTAGGAAATGCAATAGTCCTCTCCAATAAATACAACGTTATTTCAATTTGAGGAATTGGTCGATTGATCCCATCTTCGAACCTAACCTTCCAATGACCAATGGAATATGTATACCAAGTTGATGCAGTTATCTCATACATTTGTTAATAACTAATTAGTTATTATGCTGACGGACAGACAGACAACCTATTAACATATTATAACGATCTTCCTATATTAATCAGTAATTGACAATATTTCCGTACGTCGGTACGTCTAATGTTATTATGTATGTATACAATTACAAATTTTAAGTTACACTCCCTTTGATGTTTGCTTGTTCCTAAAAATGAGTAACAACATTTTAATGCATGGCATGCTGTTATGATTGTTATTTCTTCTATTCATAGAAATTACGGTGGGTAACTATATCTATTGTTGCTTGCGTATAATAATATTCATTTCGACATTGCACATTTTATCTCCCGTGATTCATGCTGTGTCGAAATTGGTGGTGGGATTACCCCAAAAGTTAATAGACTGACAAATGCAGGTTCAAAGGTTATAGAAACACAATTACCTAGTTAAACACAAAAGAAACATATATAGTCATTGCACATTTAACTAATATCTAACTTTGTGAATAATTTGACACTATGCATCAAATAGATACCAATATATTGTAATTATAATATTTTATTAATCCTTTGATGCTGTAATAACTAGAATTAAGAGAAACTAGAAGCTTTTGAAATATCCCATGACAAAATGTAAAAATCGTTATTAGAGTTTGACTTTTTATAGGGCTTCCATATTATTAAACCACGTAGTTGTTTATATGGTTTCAGTTGTCCCTGTGTCCGTCTGTGCGAGCGTTAACTCAAGAACGGTTTGAGCAACTTCAACTTTGCTACACTTTAACATTTGTTAATTTTCTTTGTGTGACCTTTGAAACTTTAACTTTATCTATATACATGATAATGCTAAATCGATGCAGACAATTTACAAGCTGCAAATTAAATGTTGGAATATGAAGTTTACATTTGATTCTTGAATAGCAACGACAACCACACAAACCCAATAACGGTACACAACCTTATAACATTTGAATTCCAACAATTTAGAATCATCATGAAAATTAAGTATTTTAATTCGCATTTAACTGTGCATTCTTATGTTTCACTGTTTTAAGTATTGCATTAAACTGCGTTGTTTATTTACACCCGGTGTTGACCAATTTATTTATAATGTTGATGCGACTTGTCGTAAAGTTATAAGAAGAGGAGTAAAGGGAAGGCTCGTCATACTTAGAATGCGTGAGGAGCTTTGATGATGAGAGGATGGAAATGGAGAGTGAAAGTCTTCGGGAGGGAGGCTGAGACGATGGTGTGGAAGTATTTATACGTAGTTTGAGTGTAGGAGCGGTAGTTGAAAAGAGACAGACAAGCGAAGAAGAAGTGAGTGGGTTTAGATCCGAGCACAATCCACGACTAATCTGATTAGCCAGCTGAGGTCTAAATGATGCATCATCCAACAGTGCGACGTCTTGACGCCTTTGTCTTTGGCTTTATGCGAGAAAATTAATCGAATTAAATCTCCGTCTTGACGAGTAATCGCTTAGAAATGCTTCATTTGCACATTGGTCTGTCTTTTCACAGCTCTGCCTTTCCACTTGTCGCTTGCATTTGACATGAATAGGCCTTATTTTAATGCTCCGCTTTCCCCAATGCTCTTACTCACCACTATTCAATGTCTTTCTGTATCACAACTCCTATTTCAAATTCCTCCCTCAGTTTTACATTCATTAGACACTTCTAAGCTTAATTCGAAGGTAACTTTCTTCCAGCATTTTGTTTATCAATACTATATAGAACCTAAGAAAATGTTAAAATTTATTTAAAAATAATTTTAAACATTATTTAGACGCTTTTAATTACATTTCGAATTCATAAATGTATAATATTTATGTGTTCATGCAATTAAATTTCATTCCTCAAAATATTTAAACCAGCATATTAAACAAAATATGTAGTACTAAACCAGCTTTCGGTTAATGAACCACGGGGGAATTAAATGGCAATATTATTTATCTGTTCATTTTTTCTTTACTTTTTTAGTTTTTGAAAGAAATTCCATGAGCCGACATTTACTGGGAAATGTGCATCATTATTATTGAGAAAATCTAATTCAATATTTACATTCTGGCGGTTTTAAAACTTTTGCTAAGTTCAATAAGTACAGTTCTAAATCAAACTATCAAGTTTTCAACGGCAACGATAAATTTGTAACTGTCCATTACAAAAACTTTAAAAACTTGTAGTCACTACTCTATAAAGATTAGCTCTGTCTCCTGTGCTGACTCTCACAAATATATTTCTTACTAACATCAACCACCATGCACTGCAAGTTCACTAAAGCAACTTTTCTTTACTCTTGACTTGTTTCTTCCTCTTTTATCTTCGAAATATTTGGTAAGTAGTATTTACTTGACTAGATATACTTTCACACGGCATTTGTTGTTAAAGGGAGATATAGAGGGACGTAATGGAGTGCGCTTTGAGCACACCACTACTCCCGGGATGTATATCATTATTATTTTTATAGTGATATGATAATATACTGTATCTTTGATAATATATATTATGAAAGTGTAGGGAAAAGTAGTCTGGTGAGGATGAGGAAATCTATCTTATTTTACAGATAGGAAGGACGCGGTCGAGATGAATGAAAATAGTCATTCGTCTGCATCTTCCTTTCACATTTCTTCTCATCATCTCTCGTCTCCGCTTAAATGTCTCAAGAGTAGTAAAGAAAAGGTAGTGCTTTGCTATTTCACAGTAAACGAGAAAATAACAAGCAAGACGGGAGAGATAGTTGGACGCTTTATGTTCTCGTATTCCTCTTTCAAATCGTCGAAAAGTGAATGAGGTAGCAGGAGTGGAGAAGCAGTAAGTGAACCGTTGTTCTTTATACTTATGATGGAAAAGTGGTTGGTGTTGGTACAGTCTGAGGAAAAGTATCTACGTGAGTATTAGGTTACGACAGAGATACTAAAGTGTATATATATACTTAAAAGAGTGTAGAATGCAGCTCCATACTGACAATAGAGTCGTACGTTTTATTTTATGAGATTCTTTGCAGTGGCATAGTCGGCAGTAGGTATCAGTGTAGTGTGTACACTTACAACTTGTGTTACTAGTAGCAGAGTAGCAACTGAAACACATTTGTGTCATGTCTTATTCCGGGTTCTTCTGACTCGGCATCCTTCCACTCAACTCATCTGTCCACTTTATATGGTACAAAGAACACCCAGGACAGCAACTTTAACTAATAAACCTTGCGACAACGAGCTGATTTGCAGCGATGATGATGATGCGCTCAAAGAGACTCTTCAAAACCACCATCATCACTAACGTCAATCTTCATTCCTAATGTCGTCTAGGTTGTGTTCTCTGTAACCATTTTATCTTACTGTTATTCTCACTACAAAATCGTCCTTTACAAATAGCTTTATGATGAATCTTTCACAGATGACAGAGTCTCATCCATTCACCCTGTAATAAGCGGATGCCTAGTCGTTTACCATTTCAATCATACCTCAATCATTTTCGGAAAACCAAACATTTAACAAACCTTTCTCATAAACAAGCAACTCGTTAACATTTAATTATTAGTGTGACATAAATTTTTCGATGTGCACTCTGGTGATCTCACATCGCCCTAAATATAAAACTAAATTGTATAGTTGGTTTTCACACCTTGTTGAACTACTGAATTAATTTTGGCTCGGTATTGATTTTTTTGTAAAGAGAAAACCAGTTACATTGCAAATATTCTACACTGTGTATTGATTCGGTATGTGATGTCGTTAAATTATCTTTAATTTAACGTGCAAATTATTTTCTGCCGTTTTAATTCTACTTAATACATAGTACTAGGGAACTCTGCACCTCGGAAAATGTCAGGTCGACATAAATTACACGGCGTATATAACCCATTTCTGTGAGTGGGCTAAACAAGTTTACGTAGGTGTCGGATTTTAAGTCGATGCAATTACGAGCATGTACCTTGCTATCACTAATGATGAACATAATAAAGACTGATAGTCTGAAGTGGCCATTAACAAGTTTTACTAGTGAAATAGCAGTAAAACCCCAATTTAAGTGTAGAAACATGAACTGCACAAAACGCCAAAGGGAAATAAATGAGAACATTCCAAATGACTAAATTGCAAAGAAAAATTCCAGTAATCAATAGCTAAACAGTTACAGCATTTGTCGTTTACAACACACCGTACATGTTAATACGCCCTCCATCCTCCATTTCACTACTAAGCAAAACAGACATGTCTATATATAAAGGCATGCAATCTGCTATAAACCCCACAGCCACACGTAATAATAGTAGCAGTAACAGCACACTATTTTCCACTTACACAGACAGAGGTGACTGTAAAACTATCTCGTGATTTCTTTTACGCACCTATAATGTTCTCCGTGCAGCATTTCTACACAGATACATATTATTATTATACTCCGTACAAATTACAAGTAGTCCCTCCATACAACAAGCATAATGGATACATTTTTGTATATACCTATATATATATACATCTTGTAGTAATTGTAGCTAGTAGTCTACTACTATAGCTCACTCTCTTTTGGTGAAAGGTACACAGATCTACTAAAAAGACGCAACACGCGTTAATATTATCCACTTGACTACTATCTTAACTATCTGTGTGTTGTGTAATGGTACTAGTCGCCGTGGCTTACAATGAGTCAAGTTGAAAGTTAAAGTGTAATAGTACAGTAAGAGTAGGAGCAGTCGGAAGGGAAGGCAATGTAATAATGGCAGCGTAGACACATTACATGATTCAGCAGACAATTCGATGAGATTTTGCAAGGACCTGCAAAGAATGTTAGATGAATTTGTGAGTTGAGTGCATCCACTCGATTGTTTCACTTGAGCCAGTTGGAAAAAAGAGACCAAGCAAATTAAATTTCTTCTCATTAGAGAGGAAACTTTTGCTGGTGAGGATGGCAAGGACGAGTGAGTGGGTGAATGAAGGATGCCACACGTTATATCACTACACTATGAAATCCCAGAGCAACTTAACTATACTTAAACTGTGATACATCAACCCTATATATATATTCCAACTATGATTGATATATTACATAGTAGGTACTAAGGGAGAAAGGCATGCAAGAGTCGCCAAGCGGTGATGATGGTGCTGGGCGACCAGGCTCATCAGCTCAAACTCAACAGCCAGTTGCAGCAACAGAGAAAGAGTTTTACAGTTATATGTCTCATCGGGAGATGAACGAAGTAGTGGAGGAATTACTACTGGAAAAGGGAGAAAACAAGATACAGAGACAGAGATATGAGAGACAGAGTCAGAGACACAGTGACGAAACTAAACTCAGGCGAGAATAATAGTTGTGCAAAGTGAGTCCATTTCAAGTGAAGTCCTATCAAAGTTAGCTTTAGTTTCCAGTCAATAGAATTATCCGAGTGTGGTTCTATTTGGCTCTCTCGTCTCTTTCATTCTGTCTCTCACTCCGTGTCTCATTTCTATTGAAATCAGTGTCAAAAGAAGACGATCCTTTCAGTGCGACATCCAGGTAGTAAAGTGACGTTAGTTCTAGTTTTATGTTTCTACAACGTATAGTACTCCTGCACTCAACCATGCATCCCTTATAACACTATGTGCCGAAATACTCGAACGAATAAGCAATAAGATGCACAGACTATGAACCATGTGAAAAGAGATGAAAATTACGATGAAGTGATGATGGTCGGTTTCGTCTTTTCCATCTCTTAATACTCACTCTCGTACCAAAAGCATTGACAATGAATTTAAAATCTCTGCACCTACTCACTAATATAAGCAGTCATACAAGCAAATCCTCTGAAATATTATTTTAGGACTGACTCAGTCTAAAACATTTTCTCCATATCTGCTATCTGCCATAATAAGAAATTATATATGAAGCTTAATTCATACAAAATGTAATAATGTAATGTATAAAGGTAAAGGTATATCTTTTATGCATAACTACAAGGTGCAGGTCGATCCTATAAAAATATTTACTACGTTCAATGTTCAGAAATGACAATACTACCAACAATTGTCGACCTATATCAAACATTCCCCATTTGTATTTCTAAAAGGCACATTCACATGTAGAAGTCCTTAAGTCTCCAAAATATATTGAGTGCTCCCAATGATACACACATGGGTCTGAGGACTAAGAACGTAGTGCGTATATTTGTGAGCTATTTGACAATCTTTTATGCTATTTATTTTCTACTTTGTCATGTCACTTCATTGGTAGGATTAGGCTGGTGTGTCCCTACACGCTCTTCCTCTCTGTCCCTAGATATAATGTGGGTTTTCATTTTGTAACAATGAATAAGTATCACAATCACTCTCCAGTAAGTAGTCCTTGTCCATTCATGTCATTTCACGTGAGTTCACTGCTCACAATAATAATTAAGCCAACCACCGGTTCCATCCCCAGTACTTACGGCACAACAGACTCACAATAATGAAAGTACATTTCATACACTACACACGATGAGGAACATGATGATGATATATTATATAATATATAATATGAATAAAACCCCTTCAAATCTTCCTGACTGTGAGTGAGTCAAGAATGAGTATAAAAAGACATAATATCATATACATAAATTGAAAATGTCATAAAATATATAATCTTATCTATACCTACGGTCTATATCTATATCTATCTATCTTTATCTAATATTATATCTATATCTATAGTATTTTACTAACAATGTATATGTGTAAGTGAATATATTTTCTATATATGTATGGAGCTATATAACTTTGGATTGAATACAACACATCTTCAATATTGTAAGGAATAATATTCTGCGTCTTATAGAATGACTCATTCTAGCTCTATTGTGTATTATTTTGTATTTAGTCGTGAAGCTGAAGCAAAGGAGCAAGTACACAATGATAGCGAAATGATATGAAGACCTCAAATGTAAACCTTCAAGTGCCCAAGGAACCCAACTGAATTTATTGGACAAGCCACCTCTCATTGAAACTCAGTCATCCATCCATCCATGCAACAGAACAGACCCACAAGAGATCCAACCGTTCATTCTATTCATTAAGGAAACTTTAGAGATACATGCCATGGAACTTTACACAATTTCAAATGAGTCAATAGACTGACTGTCTGTGGATATAGTTAAGCTATGACTTATCATGATATTATGCTAACTACACACAACCCACTCACGCTTATATCAATTCAGTGCAGTGCAATTGTTAAGCATAAAAGCAAACAATTGTTCACTGTGACCATTATCGAGTGGTGTTACGAAAGTTGAGTGAAGACGAAAAGGGACACACAATTTCAACAAAATGAATTTTTTGTTTGCTATGACAAGCCGATAGCTCGTTCACAGTCATGCTACGTTTTACGCTGCTTTTACATAGTCAATCTCTGTTCCACAATGCGGTAAATAGAAGCATCAAAAGTAGGTCTGACGATAAGTATGTCTAAATAGCATGGTGCAGCTGTGCGTGGTGACCGCAGTATGTGGTTTGGCTTCGTTGGTTCATGATTGCTCTGTGTACACAAGAAATAGAGGTACGAACAAGCGTCACACGGATTTTACTTTCTTGTACGCTTCATAATAGAGTCATAATGATGAAAACACTTTGTCATGGAAATTATGGAGCCTTTCATGAGTAAATCTGTGCAGTTTAACAACGGATGGCGGAAAACTAATAATTATATCGATAATTGAATCTTAAACCATGCAAACGACTAAATTAGCAGTTCATTTCTTGTTAGTTAGCAAGTTATTAAAGAAGATTAAGTGTAAATTGACTTCCGATTAGCTATATTAAGCAAAATATGAAAGACCACTTACAGTTTTTAATGAAAACTCGTATGTAAAGTCTGAGGACTTCCAAGTGTTGTACAAATACAGTTACTTTGCCTTGACGTTTCTGAATAGTTCTGGTACTACAAGTACATCCTCTTCCATATCTTTTATCTTTAGTTACCGGATTGACCTGTAAAACTATATCATTCACTTTAAGATTGAAAAGTTGAACTCAAGAAATATAGGAATACCTATTTTACATTTGTGAGAGCTTTGAAATAAGGAAGAAATCTAGGTACATGGAAATGAGACATAAAACACATTTTACGATTGAATAGGATGTTATATCCTACGCAAACTTGAAGATAATAATAATATTTTCTCCACTGACAAAACATTAAATCTTCATTTTCTTTATTATTATCTTATTGTCGAACAGATGGCAGAAAGATAGTAATTTGACATATAATTTAATCTTAAATCAAGGAAATGGAACAATTATACGTTCATTTCTATTTAGTTAACGAGAGATTAAAGGAAAATTAATTTCCGATTATTATTAATAGACTGTTTATTCCAATTTTCATTGAAAACTCGCACTTACGTTTGAAGCCTTCTGTAGGCTGTGTAAATAATTTTAGTTTGTGACGAAATTTCAGATTCGGTATGATTCTGAACGAACTTCCATTTTCATACTGCTTTGTCCCATAGTTAAGGAGTTAACATTAAAATATCGGCAAAAGATATTATTCACACTACGATTGATAAACGTCCCATTATATTTGGAGAAATAATTTCAGGCTTACAAAATAGAGAAGTTGATTTGACAAACCACATGGATAAATCTGTACAAAAAATGAAATCTCTAACCTGTAGCTAACACAAATTATTAAATCGTCATTTGAGTTCAAGCTTTTGGAATAAACTGTGTACCTAATATACCTATGCAGCAGTATAATATTTAGAGTGGTTTAACGTTTAGCTGTGTCAATGTAATAATACATATGTGAAGACTGAATGGTTGTCAAATTTGGTCTTAAGGGCAATGATTCTTGTTCCTTACATATACTTACAACAGCATTTACTCCTCTGTCCGTGATTACTTATGCGTATATAAGTACCCATTCACAAATCTCAGAATGAAAAAATGTGTACTACACCCGGTATTGCACTGGAATTACCTATTGCTATATACAATACAGTATATATCGTAAGGGAGAATGTTCCATTTGTTAGTATCTTTCGTCGCAGCGAAAAACTATTTTTTACTGTAGTATTGTAAAGTATACAACGTAAATAGTAATAAACCATTCAAAGCTGTAATAAATTAGCGCAAGAATACATAATTAAGTAACCAAAGGGTTGTCAAATAAGTTAGCAGAAGAATAGCTATTCTGACTGTATACTATTTTTAAAAACATCAATTCCCATTTCTCAAATATTTAAACATTGTCGGTGGTCTTCAAATTCCAAATTTGGCGGTCTTCACTTCCAATCATAAATAGAATTCACTTAGCAATATATTTAAAATGCAGGGTATTGTTGAGGCTGTATTAACACAGTAGTTATTCTAAAAGGTCCTAAAGGAATTGACCAATGGACCCCATTTACAAACTGGACCTTTATTGTGACCCAGAAATCACATATGAAAAGTGTTTTTGTGTTCATTTCGGGAGTTATAGCAGTCACAGGCAGACTGACAAACGTAGAGACCAATGTTATAAAGTAGCTGGCGCTACTTAATAATAGATGCACTTTTCCTTGTTAAATGAAGACCATATAATAACAGTTCATTTGAAATAATAAAAATACATTGTTGTTAAACTCAAAATGCAGATATAAAAATTGGGTTGAAAATTTGAGATGTGATTTGATACATCCAATTCAAAGACATTTATATCAATAACTTAAATAGTACATAGTTTTCAAAATGCAGATTTCAACTTTATTAATAATAACAAGATTTATCCATTTCCCTCTTACTGTGAATAACTGTAATAACCAAAGTATTGATCGGTTAGGTCTGAAAACAGACAAATGTTTTTTTGTAAAGAGAAAATCAATTTTGCAAGAGGAAACTACCTCAAAAAAATAAAGCGATGGTCCATAAAGACATTATACATGTATCTCTGTAGTATTCCGGACAGATATTCAGATACGCCAGGAAAGACGCGGAGGAAGAATGAATATTGGATTGGAAGGCATGAATTACAGTGCGATTACTCCATTGCGTGTACGGAACCATAGAGGAAGTCTGTTGCTCATAGCTTTTTGGCCTGCAAGTATTTATACTGGCGTTTCTGCACACTTGAGTGATTATGAATCTCTTATCTGTCCAATTTCCAGTGGGAAGTGTCTCCAAGGAAAGGAGAAGGATTGATTAAGTGTTCTTGAATAGGGAGACTATGACCGCAAGGATAGCCGCTTGTCGGATTCCTCTTTGAAATGCTCCATTAATCCCATATGGACTCGCTACTGAAACCTCTGACAATTTGTGTATATTATACGGAACATCACATTATAATGCACACATCGTATGTGTATATTACCTATATTATATTTGTCTGTTTTAACACATGTTTGGAATATTTCATTTATTATTTACATGCAATAACTATGTGAACTGAGTAATGGTTAAGTAATAAACACAAGAATGGGACCATAAACTTGTCGTGATGAAATTATGGAATGAAATTACTAAATTTACTAACATCACTTTTCATTAGCATGGAAACTCGTCAAATATCTTCCACATTTTACTGCAATTCAAAGAACTGATAACAAAGATGTCCGTATACCTGGATGTTATTTATATTTGAATATTTTATAAATATCATAGGCTGTCAACAAAATTATAGTGAAGACGATAAATAAAGAATAATATTTAACAATGTGTGGGTGTTGTAAAAACTTGCCTTGATAAATCTGTTTGTTTTCTCTGGGAAATGATAAAGGAAGCAATCTGAGATAAGATAAATTAGGAGTCTAGGAACTTAAAAGCAATTAGAGTTTGTGGATGTTCAGAAATAGCTAGGAATTGGTTGTGGTTCTTTCTTGGAAATAAGGTTAAGAAAAGGATGGTGGGGATTGGGAAGGTAGGGAGCGGGTTATACAGTATAATTCCAGCTGTGTATGTATATGTATTATTGTATTAACGTATGTACATTTGTATCTGGAAACGAGAGGACTCGTTTCATCTCTGGCCACGTAATTAGGTTAGCGTCAAGACAAGGGGAAATAGATTCAGTCAACTGATTCGCCTAAAAATCCGCGATTTCCGGCCCACCGAATTCTGTGGTCTCCTGAATGTCAATAAACGGAACATGTCTCCAGACTCAACTCATCCCAGTTTGTGTACAGAAATTATTTCCTCAATTTTGATCCGAAAAAACAGTCAAGTCATTGACTTGGTTAGAGCGGTAAATCACTTCAAAGTGTACATGCATACGCATTTACCAATTTACCAATGTTCCAACTTGAACGGGGTTTGGGGTTGTCCTCCACACAAATTTTTTAACGATTCCTACATCGAGGTAATTTATTAATAGATAGGGAGGTTCCTGAAGTAGTGGGCTGGTAATATTATTATTTTTGTATGTGTTGAAGATATGACACCTTTATGAGTAGTTTACACCTTAGTAGTAGTAAGACCTAATATATTATGTATCCTTTGAGTAGCATTTCAAATTTGTCAAAAATAACGATTGCTATTATTATGAGTAAATATGTCAATCAGGTGCAATAACTGCACTTTGCACTAATTGAAAGGCACATAACGTGCATCATTTAAGTAATTAGATTAGTAGGTGCAATAAATCGCATTCCATTGTATGAAAATCATTGGGATGGAAAAATTTTATTTACTAAAATACAAATTTACTATCCGTTTAAAAATCATGCAATATCATACTGAAAAATTGTTTTTAATTATACTTCTGTTCCATCATTGCAAACTTCCAAACATACAATTAAGCTCGAAGCAGAACCTATACATATTTTGTATTAGTCAGTAGTAGAGTCTACTATTGTCTATATAGTATATTACATACTTATGCCACTATTCATATATAAAACATCTAACTGATATGATATTCTGGAGCATTGTGGCTTTTGCCAGAGTACTGTAGCTTGTACCAAGCTATTATTGTATAACATTTCCATTTGTCGATTTAAATGTATAAAATTATGTCTGACTATATACTAGCTGTATATATACATCTTTATTTTATCTTTCTATATATATATAATGTATATGTCTATCTAAATAAAGCGTATATATACCTTTATGTATATGTTGCACAAGAAAGTAAAGTATTTTCACCAAAACGATATTATTACTCTCCCTGTATAAAGCACTTAGAAATTGAATTGGAAATTTTTGTCCATACAAGAAGAGAGTTTCCCTTCGGAAAGTAACTAAGCTAAACTGGGCCCTTGATAAGAGTCTGAAAATTGATTGTGAGATGGTAACATGAATTCTTATTTTCTTGTAATAAAGCACGACTTCACTTATACAAACTGTCTGCCTCGTCCACAAATCCATGCAGTAGTGTATATATATAAAGGTGGTACAAGCACAAGTACATCTGCTACTACGAACTACCAGTCCGAGATTCCATAGTGAATCTAAATTCAAGCAAACGACTTTAAGAGAGCTAAGCCGATACTCATGTGAAATGAACTGAACTGAACTGACAAAGACTTGATTTGGTCCCCTCTTGCTGGCTGTGGAGTTGACGACGACGATGTTGGCTTGCAATTGTATTCATCCTCTAACGTCGTTGTCCTTCCTTCGTTGTCTTCCTTTTGCTCAGTCAGCTCAGATGAGCAACTCATTCCGTCGTTTTCATCTTGAACATTTTCCACTTATTACTAAAGTGTGTAGACAGACATTTAGATATGCACTATCCAGAGATACACGCAGATAAATAGACGGTAGTCACATTGTATCCTTATCTGGCTATGTCTTTGTCTGTCGTGTCGTTGGTCACGACCTGACGAACAGAGTTGCCCAGTCTCTTCACATCTTTGCTTTGTTACCGTGAACGAAATTCTTCTGTGTGTGCAAGTCAAGAACCAAAGATACTGCGTCTTGTATTTCCACCGTCTCTTCTTGCTCATCATCGTAATGATCTCACCAGGAAGCAAACACAACAGTACAAAACCAACAGAATTTTATTTCATTACGCCCAACTACTTAACCGAATACACTCCTATCGCAGGATTCGCTAATACCGACGTGTACATCATCCAAACTCCATACTTACCCTTATTCCTCCCGATTACTGCTAAACGCACACTTTTTAGGTATATGTGAGCCAGATTCCTATTTTAAGGGTGACTGTCCAAATAAAATGAACTTTGTCAGATTTTTAAACTACCGTCATTCAAACACAGATTGAGTATGGATACTTAGTTAACTGTACTACTGTACAGTTTTTCTATAATATTGAAATCGATTTTTTCTATCAAATTTTCGAGCAAATAGTTTCATTTAATTTAATTTTTTGCAAATACTTTTTCCATAACATGCAATACGTTTTTGGGGAATTCAATTCTGATACTATGACTGTAGGTACCAGAGTAAAATTGAAAGAAAGTTTCTGAAATGTGAATATTTTTTATAAGTCATCTATGAACTCTTCATTTTATGTATGCATATTCGTGCAATAAAATCCCCCCTTAACTATTTAAGTTTGAATGCTTGAGTTATAAATATTACAAGTTTGTCAACGGCACTGTCTCTCTAATGCATTTTACTGAGCACTTGATTTGTAAATCTGGTAGATGAAAGACATTTGCCTCATTTTATCTAACGATTTACACGACCTAAGTAGTGTGTGCATACACATTCTATGCGAACTCGTTTTTTGCTTCCAGTTATAAGCAAAGTTAATACAAGTAAAGATACTGTGGAACTTTGGAGATATACGATATATTATTGAGGCACTTTACTACATTTTATACGATATTTCAATTCATTAGTACCTACTTACGAATTTCTTATATTGGATATCAGCCACATTACATTACGCTGTACGGCTATAATGATAATGCAGAGTAGTTGTACATGAAACATGACATAGAAGTCCATTAGCACGGGCTTCGTCTTCTGCTAATGCCAACACAACGAAAACGAATCAAATTGACACACACCCTACCTTCCTTCTTTCATTACTCCGCTCCGTTATTCTAATTTTTTCACGGAACATTGTCGCTAAGATTTGCTGTCGCCTCACTAGCACTATCTCTCCGTTCCGAATCGTTAACTACTGCCCTGTCAGCCAATCTTTCCTCGTGCGATGTGGAAACAACATCAGTTCTAGAACTGTTCTTCCCAGATGCATGTGGAGAAGACTTTTTTAAATTTGTCGCAATTCACATTAAACCCATATCTTCTCACTCTCACAACCAAAATGTATACCTTACGACAAATAGTATAAGGATAGACAAATCTCATCTCGTACTTTGCGAGCAAAATAAATGTTTATACACGCTTTTGCCGGATACACCACAAACTGAGTCGAAAACATCATTCATTTTACTCATACCAACAAAAAAGTTAAAATCATATTGTAAAGCTATTTTGAGGCATAAAGTAGATTTTTTTCAGCAATACATTTTTGCTGAAACTCCAACTACTTAGGTATGTATGATGTAAAATAACTGACAATTGTGATCAGTTAAAAAACCATGCATTTTATCTGTTCAAAGGTGATGTTCAGATTAGAAATGTTCATAAAATAAATTTCGATCAAAAAATAATTATTTTAAAAATAGAATTGGACCAAACATTGTTATGTACAATAAAATTATTGCCAGTTTAGAGGACTTCACCCTCATAAAGTTATTATCATTTTAGGGTGATATTACACTGATAATCTGCTCCTTCTTCACCGATTGACAGGTTTTTTCTATATGATTCTATTAATTTCGTATATTTATCTAAATTTCTTAATTTTGAATATAATGTTTGCGAATATAGTGACAATTTTTGTTATGTAATCTAAATTAAAGATTTTGATTTTTTTCTAAACATTGTGAACTTTTGCCACATAGTTTGAATTTTTGCAAATAAAATTTCAATCCAAATCCAATTCCAAAGATCTCAATTAATACTTTTGTTGATTAATTTTAATATATGTTTCTTTAAATTACTTAAACTTTTACTAAAAAGTCCGGCTTTTTGCTTGTTGCTTGGGGCTAATTTCAACTTCACGCAAACACGGATGCTGAGTGTACCACTGCATGATTATTCCTTGAACCCTTAGAACAACGGATTAAAACCAAATGATTTGAAATTTGCATCTTTCACATAACTAATATTGAATATAAAAGACTTGATTCTATAGATTGCGTTTTGGGTATTACGTATCTGGTAACTCTGCAATGTACTTTGTACTACACAGCTCAATTTCCGATTTCCTTCATGTGGAGACGTCTGCTCTTCCAAGAATTATTAAACAAAAATGATTATCCGCATCCGTTGGTGAGAGTCTGCGAGTTGTGTGAGATGTTTTTCCTTGTAGCACATAAGGAACGAGCAAATAATAGTATTGTGGAGCCGAGTTTCTAATGTGTGAATGGAATTGATGCTTAATCTTCAAAACATCTATAGAGTCTGAGGTAAAGACATATTCCATATTATATTTATGTTTTATTGATTTAGACAAGCTATCATTATTTTGTCCGTATTTCATTTCAAGTTTTACTGAATCAGGATTCAATTCAGATCAAGGGCAAGGGTGTATACGATGATCATCATGAGAGTCATCATCATCATCGGTCGTTTTCTTCAGCTGAAAGTATCTGTGAAGAATTCATCACAATAAATGCGCTTTATTAATAAAAATAAACCGGTTCAAAATCGCGCGCAAAAAAGTAACGAAATTTCCGAAAGTAACGAAAGTATTTCTCGAAATGTTCCAACATTCGCAGTCTTTTAATTCAAAAGTTGGAGGTCTCCATTTTAAAATATAAGTAAAGTTGATATATCAGTATTTAGAATGCAGAGTATTGCTAAAAGTGATTAACACAGTGGATACTTCTGAAAAGGCAAAAATGATGAAAGAGTTGAGCGATCGACCTCACCTACTAACTAGAACATACAGGACCTTAATAGTACGTGTAGCCAATTTGAAATGTTTATTTCAAACAGTTCTTGAGTTATCGTGCAGACAGACGGACGGACACAGGGAAAGAATGAAACCATACAAACAACTACGTTATTTAATAATGCATGATTATTTTTCGTGGCATTTCTGCTAGCTCCTTGAGTTAATGTGACCACAAAGTCGAGTGAAATAAACCAAAATTTTGTTATCAAAGCGTGGAATGAAACGTTAGATTTTGTGAGCAACGTTCACAACTGTGTGCTCGTGTCCCTTTCTTTAGAAGTCTGAGAAACGAAGACGGCATGGACTGAGTGAGTCACTCGACTTCATGTGTAGCACAGCCAGCTTCAGGTTTCCTATTATTCCTGTCAAGATGTGGTGTCTTTATTCATGTAGTCGTAGTAAAATGATGAGTGTACCTAGTGTGCAAGCAACAATCTTCGTGGATGTACATACACACACAAAGGCAGGTGACACTCCCAGAAATAATGACCTGTCTCTCTGTGCCCTGCCTCAGGAACATCCAAATTGAAAAATTAGCTATGCAAGGTAGCCAATGCACCTGCTATGCAATAACCAGACATTGCGTGCTTTATTGGTTTTCATGCACAGCATTTAACTATCGCTGTGGGATAATCATCGCTTTATATTTATACACCACCACTACCTAATCATCTACGAATATAGAATCATACTACTTGTTACTCATAGTAAACTGCATTGGTTCCCTCGTATCACATAGCTTCCAATTTCTATCAAGCTCAATTTCTTGTAAAAATGTAGTGTTCATTTTTATGCGTACAATGATATTTTGTTTTGTGATGTACTCTGTTTGGAATGTGGTATTTTTTTATTTCTTAAACTTTTTTACTACTTGATTTTATGTGCAATAAGTAATATTCTTATTTGTAATTATTTCTTGATTAAATGATAAAATAGCTCGTCTTTGGTTAAATGTTTAATAAATTCTATATATAGGTATGTACACGCTAAACACTTTGATTACACTTAAGTTTGCTTGAAATTGTTTGTGGTTTTGTCTTGGGTCTTCTAGTGGAGATGAATCGATGAAACCTCTGCCTTGGCGAATCCAGCACAATGCAATGTGAATATTTACTTTGGCTTGACAGCTACTCCATTAAGCCTTGAGTCTATAACCCTAACCATTCGGAAAACCTTTGCTGTTAAATTTAATAGAACTATGCAATGAGTATAGTTGTATGAAAAACAATTTATTATGGATGATACTTCACTGTTTATATCCATTGGCAAAAATGTAGTTGTTTATATAATTTCATTGTGTCCCTGTGTCCGTCCGTCTGTCTGAATGCACGACAACTTAAGAACGGTTTCAGCTAAAGACTTTTTTGTGGTGATGCTAGAGGTTAAGTTTGCAGATCGGTCAACTACTTTGTGACCTTTGACAATTTAATTTTACCTACATACATGATAACTGAAAAACGTTGCAAAGTATTTATATTTCGTAACAGTTCATTCTTATGTTTCACTGTTTTAAATATTATTACCAATATACGTTGTTTATTTATTTACACCTTGTGTTGACCGATGTATTATCTTTACTATTATGGCAAATTTAACTGCGAAATATACTGTATTCGGTAATATTTTAACGATGTTTATTTGAAGGTTGAAGTTATAGTTATAACTAATTGTTAAAAATTCTTCATTAACATTTTAATATTACTAGTGTTATCTTTTAAAACGTTTAAATGGCCATTGTTGAATTATGGGTATAGTAGCATATAATGTTAAGTTATTGAAACTATTGTGTAATTGTTTGCACTTAAGTATTCTAATTTTTATGATAATTACATCGAGCTATTTTTAATTTTGTATTGTTTGAAGAAATTTATTTTGCTGTGTAGAATGAACATTTACATACGGCATGTATTTCTATTTACACCTGAGAGTTTGCTTACGTCAGTAATTACAATAATTAGCAAAGTCATGCACGTAAGTGAAACGTAAGCTTAACATAATAAGTCTTCGTCAAATTAGGCACTACTAATCCCAAACACGCATTTTGGTAATACATTTTAGTTTTTAAAGCGTACATTAATAAATGACTCGTTCAAAAGATTACGTGTTGTAACCTAAGTATGCGTAATAAAAAAATTGTGGGTCAAGTTCCGATCATTAAGAAACACGGGTAGGGTACATTTCACGTGTAGCTATCTAGGACGCTCATTAATTTAATGCTTATTGATTGCGATGGCGGAATTGGTCAAAATATTTAACCACCTCCAGTTTCATTGTTGAATTAGGGCAATTAAACTCATAAACCTATATTACGACTTGACTTGAAAGTTTCTTGCAATTAGCAGTTAGACATTATTATTGATTCCACGAAATTCCACCAGCTATTGGTACATAAACCACCCTAAAATGAATTGAAATTACCTGTACCTACTCACACCGACTTATATTTTATAAATTTTGAAGAACGAAAGCCACAACTGGCTACGTTTAATGCAGCATTGCCCATTTTTATAGTTGGATGAGCTGGCTGTTTACTAAAACATTTGTGTACACAATACTGTGCACATATTTACACAGGTAAGGCTTAGGAAGGCACTTCTAACGAAAAGATAGGCATGGAATACATATCTACACATAGTGCGCAGTATGTCGTTCTTAATAGAGAACTGTCAACTTTAACCATCCTGGTATTCCTGGTTATCATTTATTACTTTCGTATGCAAGATACGCTTAAGAAATTGATTACATAATAATAATATTATAGGTAGGTACCTGAGTCATAACTAGGTATAGGCCATTATATACATTATAGTGATTTCCCCACAATAAAGTAACCAGATAACTCAGAGAACTTCAACATGGAACGGATTATATATATTTTATCTAGCTGTCTCCACATTTGATTGACTGGACTGTCAACAAGCATTCGCATTATATACACGTCTCATCTGTACATAAATAAGTGAACATTTGACGATAGGATTTGCGAACAAAAACATTTCGAAGTTTCTAAAAAACGCACTTCAAAAGTATACCATCACAATTTAGTCGCACATAACTTCTCCTTAGTTAAGCGTTCGACTTGGGCCGCAGTCATTGGAAAACATGAATTTGAAATGGTTAGTGTATGTAAGTAGTTGCGGAATGTCTAATGGATGTACATTGGAAAACTAATAATCCCCTTAGTGTATCCAGCACATTGGTTTCACCTCTAATAGCCCATTACATTGTATTACATACTTACAAGTTGCGTATAAATTTACAGCATAAACAGCCTACACTTTGTACTTTGGAGTAATGTGAAACTAAAGGCTATGCGCCATCAACAGAAACACATTATCCAGCTAGTCCAGCTTTATCTAGTATTTATTATAACTCGTAGGAACAGTGGAAGATAGGTAATAGGTACCCAAGTAGATTTTACTTCGTATTAAGATGTTAATTCATGAGCGCGAGTGAATGTTGGAAACTTGACATTCTTCACAATGCATCAAGCAATGAATGCAACAACCTTACAAATGGCAGCACTCTTCCTTTTCTGCAGCTTTAATGCGTTACACAATCAAACAAAGCATTTCTCAACTACAAATACATATACAACAACCTTAACTGGTAGACTCGCGTTGAAATCCCTTGTGGTTTTAGAACTTGTAGGGTTGCTTGCATTTCCGGAGTAGTCGTCTGCTTTTGCTGGTAGTTTGGTGCGGGAGCTTAAGAGTAGGAACCTTTATTTATAAATTATAAGCAACTGAAAAATCATATAAATTAGTAGGACCCTTATATTTAGAAATGAGTATGTAGTATGCACCTGTATATTATATTGTAGAGGGAAGTTTGTAGTTTTATAAGTTTAAACCCCATGATGCGTTAAGACACTCGTAAATAAATCCATTGATAACATCGTACAGACTTGCAATGACAAGGATTCATCAATCAACCAAGTCCATCCCTATCTTATGTCACAAGAGTTGACTGTGCTAGCTAATCATACTGAAAATATCTTTATATAGTTTCTAGTATAAGAGTAAAAGTACCTAAGTAACTAATCTATTATGTATAAGGAGGATGTTGTTGGAGTAGGTACATTACGTGTATACGAAACAACACAAGCGAGCGACCAAACTTTATCTCATTAAAGCAGCAGAGATCAATATACAAATAATATCTTATCAGTTTCAACCTATAACTCATTTAGCTATGTAAATGCTACTACCTATATCTCCATCAAAATTAGATTTCAGATGCCAAGACTGATGCTGGTAGTTCGTTAATGTTCACTTCATATGTCAAAGTTTTTCAATAGTCAAAGATTTATAATAGTCATTTAATTGTATACAATATTGTAAATAGTGCTGTCAGTCAAAGCAAAACAACGATCAGTACAGGTATTGTAGCTTCACTAACGTTCTATTACACAGCAGGAACATCTCTACTTATAGGTAGATACTAAGAAACTGTAAGGTATAAACCAGTAATTATATATTAACTATTAGAAGTGCCAAAGTATTCTAGATGAAAAATGTTGTAGAAAATGCATACAATGTCTTTTAGTGAGTTTTCACAAAATATCTCTTAAATTTTAACAGCTAAAATTTAATCACCTATTCTAAAACATCGTTGTTCAACGTAGCTTCATAGACATAATATAGAAAATGTATTTAATAGGTAAATAAAATGAAAAGTGATGCAAATATAGTCATGATTGTTTTTAGCACACTCCAATCTTTAAGCATTTCTATGAGTTCCACAGTATGCATACTTTAAATTCATGTCAAATTTAATTAAGATAGCATCATAGATTTTCAGAATAATATTGAATAATTTTAGAATCATATTTAAAATCCTTATTATTATAAGATTGAGTATTTTTTGCAGAGTAGTTATTTAACTAGCTAGCACCCATTACGTTTTTAGGGTTGACAGTTTTACTACTCTTTGTATATCTTTGAAGTTTTCTTCAGTGTACTGTAGAAATGTTTATTTCAAAAAATTATTTTTAAGAAAATAATGCATGAAATGTCGAAAGAATAATTTTATGTAATAATTATAAGAATAACATCTCGTCGTAAATTCTAAAATTTTGCTAATGTATTCAAATAAATATGTTTCAGATTAGAAAAATTGTTTTAAAAGAATTGTAGCTCTTCCATACAGAACCTACTTATAAATTACAGATTGCAACTAAAACCACGTAACATTATTTGAGTAATTGTTACTAGTTTACTAGTAGCAGGCTACAAAGAAATCATTTTATGCATGGTGGGTATTGAAATTATCTCCTTGCTATATAGTTTGACTATATATGGATGTTACAGTCATACTCATAACTTACTGTTAACATTAATGGAAACTCAATTATACAATTTTCGCATATATTTGCAATTTCATGGCATTCCCACGTGCAGCGTCTCCACGGCAAATTAATTCCATCGTGGCGTCCATGAATATTCCTATGTTCAACGATGCGAACATCGTTGCAAATGCAAAATCACCACCATCCTCACCATTTACTTGTGATCCGTTAAAAGATTATCTCAAATGATAATACCATAATGGACAATGCTGCATTTTAAGTGTCGTAGTTTACATAAGTTGCACAAACAAATATACAAATTCAATTCTTACTTACTACGCTACAGTGTAGTAATGTCGTGAGAGTTTCTACAGTAAATCATCAACCTTGGAATGAGGCCATGAATACAAGTATTATATTTAGCTAATACATGATGTAACAAACTGGAGTTCAAGTGAATCTAATAAAACTACAAATGTAAACTAAATTGTACTTTTAAGCAAAATAGATTTTATTTAATTATTCTACTGAGTTGTTTAACTGCCTACATTAAGCACGTGCGTCGCACATTGTTTCTCTATAATTATTTCCAATTAGATTAAAACTAATTTCAATTTCTGACAGTAATTTATTTGTATGCAAAGGAAATTAAAAAGGAAAGCCTCATGCGGTTTTAAAATTGAATTTATGACATGATTGTCAACACGAAAATTTTGATACATTTAAAATAAGTAGTTAGCATAACAGCAAACAAATTTGTTTCTGAATGCAAATATAATTATACGTTCATTGCAAACAAATTTGTTTTTGAGTATTAAATGTTTACTGTATAAGTATAGGTCAATAAAGAAAATCATGTTTGACTTCTCTAGCTTGGTCTATTATTTTAGCCCAGTTAATTATGTAAAGAAACGATACAAAGTTGAATCAACAATCTTTTATTACTTAATTGAATGTCTACCAACAGTTAGTTGCTTTAATTTGGCTTCCTTGCGGTTTGTCGTACTTCTGCAAGTTTTATATGTTATTTTACTTTATTTCTGTGCAAATAGTAGCAAATATTTGAAACGCAAGTTTCACGGCTCTGCAAACCTAGTAGAGCTTTTATTTCAATTACATACATTTTTGTGTACATTGTCAAATGTGAAATGAAAACCGTTTTATTCAAAAGCACAATTACTAATAATAGATATCAAATATAAATATATTCAATTATAAAATAAATGCGTATGTATGAACTGTCTTTCTGTCAAATATTACATTCGAAGAGAATATTCTGTTTAAACACAAGCTAAAGTAAAATAGAACGAATAATAATTGTTATGCATAAGGTTAACCAAGTATTACTGTAAGAAAGTATCTGCTTCTCTCATCTCTTCTGCCCGCCTTGAGTTGAGCGTAGCCAAAAATACAAAATTGAGTTTTGTAGAGGCAGCTTAAGACTCTAATTTAAATTTCCATTGGTTAAGCATTCAACTACTTAAAGAACCGTGCACTTATACAGGATTATTACTACAATGAAAGAATCGAACAATGCATAACATTTTCCATTTAAATCACTTAACCAATATGCAGAAACTCCATTACTGCGAGCATTATCCGCATTAACATGGTTTAAGCTGCTTAATGTTCATTAAATAACTTAAATAATTTTATTAATACCTTTCCTAGTGAAGACCTATATAAGGTTTTCCAAGTTGTCTTATTACAAGAATTTTGCAAGGAAATAAATAAATTATGCATTTTTATTTGAAATGTGTGTCTCAGTTCAATTTACGATCGTTTGTGCAATCGTAATTGAATAATTTCCACCACTACATCATTGGGGTTGCTTTCAGCGCACAAAATCTGTGTTTGTCAAATATATTTACAATCGTTGGCAAAGAACCCTTATATAGCAGAACAAGTAATAAAATTTCAGCCCACGAGAAGCAAAGCATATATAACATCAACTTTCTTCCTGTGCACACAAACAGCAAACTTTTACCTATATTTAATGTAGGCGAGCGACGAACCACGTCATCACTTTATAATCCCGGTCATACGTTCATAAGTTAAGTAATAACACACCTAATAAGGAAATAAAGGGCCTAAATGAAAGTTTAGTTGATTAGTAGATATAACAAGTAAATGTAAAATTGTATGTATATAGTTTACTATATAGGAAAGGTTTAAAACATATTCTTTTGTATATACATTCTTGTTAATTTTAAGTCTTCAATATTTCTTATATTGTGTTGATATGTAAGTATTTATCTATATGACTCAGTTTCCTTAACGTTGTGTACCCGTCTCACAGAAATGACTTAGGCTGGATTTATCGTTGTTTTACTTCCTTTCTTACAAGCTATGATGAGATTTGACGGATATTTGCTTTTGCAAGGAATCCATTTTGCCCATTCCGTGTGGCAAGCAAAGATGATGATGTTTACTGCTATGTACGTCTGCTGTAATGTCGTCACGTATTTCATGGTTACTTGCTAAATAAATAACTGCAAATCTACAGATAAAACCTACATCCATCTGTAAATAGAAATAAATGTCTACTTTCATATCGCGGATTTAATGAATATTACATTCTACTGTAGACACTCAAACTGAAGGAATATCCACCTGCATGCCCCACATTGAATGTTTATGATATTACAGTGTTCATATATGTTTTAATTATGTATATAATCAATAGTTCATTATCATTTAATTACAAGTTTGTAACAGACAACTTTTAATTAAGCGTGTTTTCAAAAATATCCGGAGGCTGTTAACAGTTACTGGTAGCGTTACCAAAGAAAGTATTAAACTGGGGTATCCAATAAAGTAAAAGAGAGACTTACGGCATAATTTTATTCTTTTTGGCCAATTTCGCAATCTCTGCACTTCATAAAACGAGATTGATTTTTTTGCAAAATGTATACGCTTTTTAGTCAAATTACTTAACTTTAGACATTTTATCAAATGATTAAAATACATGATTAAAATACATGATAATTAAAATGTGAATAAAAACTAAATTATTATTACATGCAATGAGTCAATAATAAATTACCAAAGGACGGAACAAACTATTTCTTGTTCACTTGAGATAACGCATGGTTAAATACCGCAGGATTTAATATTGCATACAAGTTAGGGTTTTGCATATTACGATAAGGTTTGTTAGAGTTCAAAAGAACTTAATTTAAGTTACCAACAATAATTTGTGTATATTAGACTTTTACGATATTTGAGCGAGGAATAAATGCCGTGTCGTACCTGTTAGAGTGTTGTGAGACTCAAAAAGCCGTAAAGGTATGGGATGACGATTGCTGCGATGTTGGTCTAAAGTTTTTGTGAGAATTATAAATATATAATATCTGTATACACAATGTAGAATGTTTTTGTGCCGTAAAACCATGTGCATACTACTTTAGTTGCTACGTATCGTGCTATGCTAGCAAAACGACTCCCTTTTCTATTTTTCACGTGACATTTATTTTTGTCATTTATCCCATTACTAATAGAGGAAAAAAGTATTTTTGCTGTTCGATAAAACTTGTTGTAGCGCATGTTTTTGGTTTTGCACAGATATGAAAAGGATTGCATGCAAGCAATGCGTTTGTACAACTTACCTATGTATTATACCCATACCGAATGTGCAAAGGGGTAGAGTAATGGATGTAGATAACTGTTACTATACATTAGACAGAGTAATAAACCGCTTTAAATATTTTCTATTCACCAAAGAAAACGTTTACAGTACATAAGTAGAAAATTGCATTTGAGATTTGCCTTTGATAATAATGGAGCACAGGTTGTACTCGAATAATTAAATGAATATAAAATGCATTATGTATATTTACTATAGAATCTGTGAGTGTGAGGGGAAAAAACCTGATAAAAAATAAAAATGTGTAGTATACACTGAACAGCTTTTCCTACACAGTCGCGTTTACATTCCGGGACAAAAAATCCCCGGTAGTAGTGATAGTAATAGCAAGTAGTTTTGCTTTATATTTAAATATGAATATTTGGAATATCATATAAAGAAAAGATGGTTTTTACATTGGACGGGTTTGCTGTGAAGAATGATGTAGTGGAGACAATAGACAAATGGAGGTAGAGCAGAGAAGCACAAGCAAGGAAGATATGAATGCGTCTCCCACCATCACCACCACACTCCGCGTGTTCTTCTAAATATCTGGATGGAAGAATGAATCGCGAAGAAAATCTCAAATTTCCTACTTTAAACTAAACGAAGCAACAAATTCTCAGAAATTGCTTGCGTTTCCTTTCTCTTTAGTGTGACACGATGGGCCAACCACATTTTCTATGTAGTTCAGAGAGCGAGCATACGTTGGCAACAAACAGTTTCACTCAATCGAGACGCAAAAGAACAAATCACTGACGAAAGTAAGTGAATTGACGGGGAGTTAAAGTGCATTTACCATGTGAAGTGGCTTGTCTCAGTTTTGCCTGTATGCTTACTTGGCTCCTATCGGAAATCACACACACACTCACATACATACCATCTCTCTGCAAGCAAAATTCAACTTCTACACTACTCAAATGCCTACTACCACGGCAATTCCAATCGACGGTACACGACACACTACACATACACACACACAACTTACCATGTCCTATATGTGGTATTAGCAGTGGGGAAGTTGTTCCGTAGAGTTGTAGTGGCATACTGCCGTGTGTGTTGTAGAGGTAGTCCACTAATAATATATTATATGTATGTACGAGATGCATGTGAAGTGAAATAAAGTTAAGCTCAAACTGAAATCATGGCTAGACAAATCCGACCAAGTAATAGATAGGGAAAGCAAAAAGCAACCTACAAATTGCTCCGCTCCATTTTACACTGGAAGGAAGTAACCGTAACCGTAAACTGTCACGTCAGCTTCACACATAACATACGTAGTGAATGTATGTAAGTGGTATAATATGTATAAGCAGCAGTCCTATACTTTTATACACCAAAAGTATAAAGGGAATAATATCTAACCTCAATTTCTCTTTTTTTCTGCAGCTTTTATCCACGCTATTCCTTATTCTGCGAGTTGGTACTTATACCATTCCTAGCAAACGTTACTTGACTCTTGACGACATCCAACACCATGCATGGGAGTAGAAGCACAGTAGTAGGAGTAGTACAGGCCGAAGAAGTAGAGACAGTGCACTCCACAATTCAACTCTCTGCACAATGCATGGCAAAAAGACGTCGACGTCGCGGTCGGACGAGAATGAAGTTAAGAAATACTTTCCAATTGTTGGCACCACCGACTGGGACACTCTCTGCTATAAATGGATAATGATAATGACTATCCATCGTCTTTCCAAATCCCATATCGCTCCAGGAATCACATAAGACCACCACTTCTCCTTTTCCTATGTAATATCAAATCCCATAAAATAATATCATCCTGGTTCAGAACTGACTGAAGTCATGCAAATAATACTTTATAAATCTGCAATGGATTTTCGGGATACTGTACATAATGGTAAACACATTTAGTACACTGTATCTCCTAACAAATGAATTAAGTGGAAGTCACGCTAATACTACAGAAATAATTATGACAGACGTTTCTGACAATTTGACATATTATTGTCATTCAGTCTGTTGATAATATTTATCCCAGCAGCAGCTACAACTGTGACACAGCGCTGGGTCTCTCGCGTTTTCATGTACGATGATGACATCACGTATGAAATTTTCCACAGACTTTGTTAACAGGCCGACATAAGGAGAGGAGTTATATCCACTCGGACAGATACTATTTTCCACGCACTGCACATATTTATGTAGGTATGCGTATATAAAATACTATGATACAATATAGTATTGTGTATTTTGTGGATGTAGGTATGAATCTTTGAGTTTTGTTCCGAATTTTATTCCTCTGGATACTAATTTGATTGTGGTGGATTTTTATCGCAGTTTTACTGCTCTTTTTGTGTAGTATGTGTATGTGGAGAAAGAGTCGTAACACTTTTAAGAACAATTTTATTTAATCCGAAAGGCAACAGACTGCATGAGGATTTGCGAAAACTTGGTAAGAAACAGTCCAGGTGGGCTGGATGGTAGATTTATTTTGTTGCGTGTGTTCATTTTTATGGGGATATTGTAATGTGTTTTCTCTTTCCCCATTCTACGTTTTCGGTTTAAATTTTCGTTGATCTTATCCGTTCTCAACGCTCGAATCTGCTCAATCCACCAGAATGACTGTCTATCGTTTGTATTCCTTTCGCTCAACAGCCAGCATCAGATTGTTTATACCATTCATCTTTGCTCAGCACAATAAAAAGTTATATGTTCAAACGAATCTATTGTAATGTTTCATTCGACTTAGGTAGTACAAGTATAGATGCATACAGACTCTACCATGTATCTCTGTGCAAGAAACACTGTAGCAAAAATATTTTACATTTTTAAACAAGTCGGGCATACACCAAGGGGTATCCTGTTGCTGGAACTTCCAAATATTAAGGACTCTTTAAAATTCTTCCGTTTCAACATACTACGCTCATGTGTAATGTACTTCTCAAAATTGATTTCGTAGACAGCTACTACATTTACAGTAAATAACTAACTGAATCTCTAAACACATGTGGCTTCGTAATGCCAAGTCCCGAAAAACCCGATAGGCACGTACGAGTTTTTGCGGTGCTAAGCTTTTGGATACCAATACGTTACAGTAACAACCTTTGGATTTTGTTTTACCAGCCGAACACGTTTTAGCGGCTTGTAATTTTATAATCTGCACTGTGTATCGCTCCAGAATGGGTTCACAGATTTTATGCTACAGAGAATACATAAGTACCCATACATTGTTTCATGCATACACTTTCAAAGGAAAAGAGCTTTCTCATTCCCATTGTAGTATATGGCTACTTTTTTTCTTTCATGGTTGACAACTTCCGTCAGTAGAAATATATTGCATAACCAATGACAAAAATAGATGTGTATTTTACCCCACTATGAAACACAGGCAAACAATAAATACAAAAAACAAGTTTTAATTCAGATTTCCAAATTTGAAACAGGCACATACGTTAATTATTTAATTGGAAAAGTCGAAAGCATCGTGTTGTATAATACAGCTCTGTATTATACAACCCCTGGGTGAATATTATGCCCTAGTAACAAAAATAACACTATAATATCCAGTCATACGAGGCAATCATATTTAGGAAAACGTGAAGGGTAGTAATTTACACGCTTAGCTAACGCAGCTCCTACTCATTACTTTAGTATTTCGGGTGGATTAAAAAGGAAGAAATACACAAATTGATCTTGTGCATTACCCCACACCGAACTGTATTATTAGAGCTTAGGCTTTGCAAATGTAGAGCTAGAAGTTGTACACCTATTTACAATACATCTGTATATTATTCTGTTGATTCGAATGCATAAATTTATTCTATGGGACTCAAGGGAGCGGAAGAATATGAAAATTACATTTACGTAATGTCGATGTTACATTGGAGAATATTGGGCTTAAAATTCACATTAAATTCGTAATGAAATTGCATGTTTCCTTATTACTAGCTAAATGTAATTTGAACAGAACAAGATTCTGAAAATAAATTAAGTTTAGGGTTAAAACACATCGACTACTCCATGCAAGGTGGTACTCTGAACAACGTCATAACATAAAATACTTTACTAAATACGTTTACATGTTCCAAGCGGACTATACAGTTCTAAAATACAATGCAATTGCTACCTTCAACCTTCCCATCTGCCGTCGACCTCTTGGTCCCCCTTTCCACTATCACGTAGTAGGAAGTATGTTTGGAAAGTGTAATATACATGAAACATGAAGCATGTCCTATCTGAAACATTCTCCAGTAGTATCACCATCACCATTTATTTATCTATATGCAATACATAAACAAAACTCTTTATAGGTGCATAGGTGATGAGGATTACTCAATTCACCCGAGATTAATATTTGTAGGGGTATATCAGCTGTTCGACTGTTGCACTGAATGATGTCGTGGCATTGCCCAAATTACAATAACTGCACATTTACAATTAGTACTCGCAGTATCAAAATTACCCAAGTCATAGTGCCGGAAATGATGTGTTTAGAGTAGAGTGATTAGATATGTAGGGAAAAACTTGCTGAAGAATTCATGGATTTTCTGTTAAAGATATCGTTTGCATAGATAATGTATGTAATTTTTGTTTTAGAGGAGGGGGAAAGCGAACAAGTTTATATAAGGAATTCCGTGAAGCATTTTCGACTTGTGTTCATAAATATATTATACGTACACAGCGTCTGTTCAGGCACAATGTATCATTTGATAAAAGGGAAGTGGCAGCTCAGAAGCACAAAATTGCGTTGATTGACAGGCTTCATGCCATAATTCCTGACGCTGAGTCTACACTGCACACATATTTGTGTATGAAAGCAGGTGGGTTCGTGGATACATAAATTAGCTACGAACTGAGGTGTTTGCGCTTCCTCTCATTTCTGCTACCACACCACCATGGGAAAAAAGAGTGATGCGTTTTCGAATCATCGTATCTATTCATGAACCACACATGGACATCCGGACTGTCTGTCTGTCCACTATTGTATCTTTTCAAATATCACAATAATAAAGTACCTGCAATGTAATGCATTGTATTTTGTAATGCAAATATATATAAGAAAGATTAGTCCTATTGTTCAGTCCTTTTTATTGTGTATGGTTTTTTGGGGTTAAACTTTTTTCATATTTTTATTTTTTATATTTTTTAACCAATATTACTGTTCATAGCCAATTTTAGTAAGTAAATAGCATTTAAAAAAAATTGTTTGAATGTTAAATCCCATTATTTTTCGCCCAGTAAAATATTTTGTTTAAAAGGTAAAAATGTGGAGAGACTACTTTACTTGTGGAAGTAACAATTTCTATTGGATTTTTACTAAATGGAGTTTTGCCAGTGCAATACATTCAACGGAATATTTTTATTATGTAAGAAAAACCATCATTTCATGAAATGCAATAGACCTACGAAACCTGTAAGCGGATTTTGATAACGTGATATGCTATAATGGTGTGTATTCTTCTTTATGGTGTTACATGTTGTTACATTATACTTTTGAATCGGGAATAAGGAAAGAAGCTGATTGAATGGACTAGCAAGAAGCAGTTCAATGTATAGAAATGGAATCGGCGTCTAAAGTAGATGGATGGATGATCGTGAAGATGTATGGAGTGGCAAATATGACTCATTGCTCGTAAGCCGGTACAATAGCGTAGGTATATATAGGTATTATTAGGTAAAACCAAGTACTTCCATATAGGTAGTAAAAGACACGACGGCTGTTGTATTGTTGTATAATATAAGAAACTGCATTTTTCGCTTTCTGGTAGAAACTCAACTTATAAGCATTATATGAACTCTAAAAAACTAAAAACAGATAGACATATCCACAGACCACATAAAACGTGTAATACTTTTAGTGGCAAGACGTTCTTCCCCAACAGACTTTTAACCGTGTTTAAAACTTTTCACAGCGTATAAGCCACTTTCCTTTTGGATATTATCAATTTTACCAGTAGCTGCCAATTATATTTATATTAACCGTTTTATTGGCTAATACTATGACCAGTAATTTATATATACCTTAATTTTCATATTTAAGTTTATTTACAAGCCCAATAAATTTCATAATAATGCTACAATTATTTTAATTGTGGCATAAAGCTTTATGCACTGTGCACCTGTACATGCACCTTTACAGAACTTCTATAATAGCTCTACCAATACTAAGCAATGATGAATTAACGTAAAGTATATATAATTTACACCCACACAAGTAGGATGCATAAGTACTCATTATACTTTGCGGCATTATAATGCAACACCTTTTCCTATGCAAGACGTATTATCGCCACGGACTTGTGTGCGTACGAACGACGTCTGGAAGTCTGGAAAGGAAGAGTGTTGGTGAGCCCATATTCATACACACACAGTGGATTTTCGCAGACATTAAAGTGGGTTTTGTGAAGCTGTCAATAGTCACGAATGTGATGATGATGGAGTATGTGGGTTTGAAGCAAGTTTGATGCAAGTCAATTTCCAGCAATATAATAATAATGGCGAAAGCAACAGTAATAGCAATTGGCAAGTTTGTCATCTCGTACACACCAAGTCGTATTTCTTCACTAAATACTTCGGCACAAAACGACTGCAATAATAATACTGTGTAGTGCGTTGGACTTTGGCACTTGAGACTTGTATTATATTATTAGGCTTTTACGTAGTTAAGTGTGGCGTAAAGTCCGCTAAGAGTCCATACTCGTTCTTTTGCATGTCAAAGACTATTTCTGCTGACTATTATGGTTTGGACTGAGTGAGTGCACAATTGGACTTGTCGATTCAAAGTGAACAACAATTAAAGGTGCGAAAGTAAGTACTTTCTGTGCGTATAGAATACTATTATTAATGCTGACTGTAAAGCAATTGTGTAGGAAGTCTTAGTGTAAAACTCACATGAATTGTTTTCATGTGATTCGTGAATGAGAATTTGTTGCTACTTTATGAACTGTTAGTACAATTAGCATTCAGCCTTTGTGCTTATTCTACACTCCATTTGATTACAGGCTGAGCGCTTAGGTGATTTAGCAATTAGCAACGTACGGATTTCCAGGCAATGAAATATTGCTGATTGCAGTCATGGTGTGTGCCGTAGCAGCGTCTTACATCAAAATAATGAAAGACCAAGCTCTCAAAAGGATATCGCTCTAGAGATAGTGGAGAAATCCAAATGAAAATTTCTCTGTATATACAACACCGTAACATTATTGTGTGTATAGTTTGTAAAGTACGAATGTGTATTGTGTGTGTTGCACTTATATGTGAGAGTGTGTGTGTGTGCGTTGACTAAAATGGGAAGCTTACGTACTGTAATTACTTTTTGGTACGAATGAGTAAATAAAATATGTTATGGCTATATACTAAGCGTTAGTTAACTTTAAGTCTGCCGTACATTGTAGAACTACGGACACGACGGACGGCGATGTGTTTAGTTTGTTTCATGTTTCTCACACCGTGCTCGTGCTGTGCTCAACAACGTTTTCTTTCGTTACCGAGAAAGCATTGTGCTAGCCGCCCGGGCATTTTCACCAGGAACCACTGCTCTTACATGCATTAGTACATGCACCGAAAAAGTCAAGACCGGAGGAAAAGCCGAAACTCCTATGTAGAAGCAGCAAGAGCAGTTAGGTTTGTGCTTCTCCGCAGTTTATGTTTGTGATTGCCCGTTGTACACTGTGCGCGCCTTGCTGTTGATGACGGGGCGACTCGAACCATTCCTGAAGTTCTGTCCTGCATGTAAAGCATATTTAAACCTACTTTTTTCCTTGTACTAGTGCAAGTGTTTGCTTCGTGTCAAAAGTTCAGCTGAAGCTTTCCTTCCTTTAATACATTATTATTAACCCGAATACCATACACCAAAGGAAATCAGCTTGGACCGAATTTAAAATTTGTGTTGTTGAGATACACAGAGATATACCTGGAGTCTTTAGTAAAATAATAGCATAATTATTCAGAAACGCTAATCATATTTTTCGCAAAGTGTCAAAGGAATGAGTAATGACATGTAGGATGTGTCCATGTAAGATTTAAAGTGTAGTATTGATATGCAGCTTTACAAAAGTCACTTTTGCCACCACTATTGTATTACCACGGGCTACGTGATATTTTGACTGTGCGCTTGTGACTGGAGCCTCACACTAACCAAAAGCTACAGAGATTCTTCATTCCACCAGTTGGTAATGGTAATGCACATACATACGAAATGAGAAGACCAGCTAGAAAAAGTGGTTTGTTCAGTCTTAGTTGACTAAACTAGGTGCATGCAAAGAAATATATCGTGGTGTGTTGTATTTAAGTAGAAATGTATGGTGGTAGTCATGTTTAGCGTTTTGTGTAGTTTGTATACGAGAACAGGCCGACGGTACGTAACGTATATGAGAAAAGTCTCCTGGTTTTGTTTGTTGGGGCTATGCTATGATGGGATTGCCAAGCATTGTGTTGTAGAGTGTCTGTGTGAGTCGTATAGCACGAAGCAATGTTGTATGAAGAAGAACGAGCTGGAAGAATAGTACTGGGCCAACATTACAGTTTGACTAGGTAGACTAGGACCCCTCTTCTCTTGGGCTGTTTAGCTCAGTTGAGAAGTTTCCTTCGGAGCGTTCACATCACACAGATTCACATTGCTCTAGTCGGACTTTGTATACATAACAGGACGAAACTCACAATTTCCACTTTCTCTCTGAACAACAAAGGAAATTAGTAAGAGTGAGTCAGTTGACACTTTGTATACAAAAAGAAACCATTGTACTTCAAGTGTATTAGTAGCCCTATTAAAAATTTATTGTAATTAATACCTCGGTATGAAAAATAGATTAATTGTAAAGTGAAACGCTGCTACTGTGAATGTGAATCAGATTTAGTCAGAAAAACTTTTTAAGTGAAGGCAGATGATTTCAAGCTTGTGTTGCCCCAAAACGTAGCACAATATAGCACAGTACGTGATTCTCGTAAAAATACATTCCGGTGTGTTGCCAGTTGGTGGAGTACTACGGCCTAGTACCTTGTGAAAACAGTTGAGCCACGATTCTCACAATTTTTGACTAACGTGCAGAAATTACAAAAAGAACATCGTAACAAGAACAATTTCAGCTTAGTTATCGCACGATTACTAAACGACTATTCTTGGCGGAATCTCTCTCACAAAACATTAGCAAAAAATCCAAGTGCATTCATTGTACACTACGAAGGAAGAAGATTTTCGTGTGTTGTAAAACTGTATACGTTGTAGTGTAATGACATTGCAGTTGTACTTGTACCCCAGCAGCACAGTTTCAGTTCATGGACAAAAATTCTCATAACATCTTTTATAAAATCATCATCATTCTGAACTAAGTGTGCAGTCTCGTGTGGTCTGTTATGACTGAATGCTTGCAACTTACTCTATATCAACTTAAGTTGCTATACACACTGAATTGAGAGTGACTGTCGCTATATATATGTAGTAAACATATTATTTGGCAATTGCATGTCATATTATTATTATTATTACTATTATCTTCTTCTTCCTCGTCGTCTGTTTCTGTGTTTGCTGCGTTTGACTGTATTTTTGGGTGATGTTGGTGATGGTCGTGGAAGCGCTAGCTTTTCATTGTCGTAAATGAATGGGATACTATACGGAATTCTAAAAATAATCTAAAAGAATTGAATTGTGGAAAAAGCTGGTGAGGAGTTGCCGTCTGGCCGTTGACAACTACTTGTACTTGCATTACTTTTACAACTACTACGACTACTACTACCACTATTTCATGGTTCAATTATTTTCGCTGTGACGTTCAGCCCATTTCTTAGATCTAAACGAGAGACTGTAGCAAAAATTAGAAAAAACTGTAAGACTGTAGTGGTCTTTTACTGTCTCGATTACCAGTACTGCCGCTCCTGCTCCTCGAGAACAAGAGAGTTCTCCGAACAGAGTTGCTACAGTTGAACAGTAAAGAGAATAATATTGAAGGAGTGAATTGTGTGTTCGGAGAGTCGCTGGTAGAAGAAAGGAAGAAAGGGAAAATGTAATTCGGTTAAGAGTTGAGAAGCAGTGCAAGAAGTGCAAGAGCATAAAGTTAAACAAATAGAATAATATAAAAGAAAGAAGAAAGACATGATATATGTATAAAACCGAGGACATTTGATACACGAGCAAAAAGGGAATGACGACTACAAGAGGGAAAAACTCAAGAGTTTTCGTTTTAGTCGTGAATAACTGGCTAGGACACTCAAGTCCACGGAAATAGTCCAAAAGTGACGTAAACTAAATAAAATTCTCATATTTGCCACACGAGAACCTATCAGCTCTAGCATCCAAGTCGTGAAACCCATTCTTTAACTTAATTTCACATATAGACAAGAAAACTCGGACCATTTCAAAAAGCGCTTTATGCTTTACCCTTTCTCCTCGACTCGTTTTCTCTAGTTAAATTGCATCCATTGCATACACAACCTCATCGTAATCGCGTTCATACAAATATCAACTCAGAACTCACATACCATTTTACCTATCAGCAAACACTTTGTACAGGAAAATGCAGAGTTTACGTATGTTGTGATTGCGAAGAGACGAGAAGAGTAACTAAAGTGAAGCATACGGGGAACATATGTATGTACGTATGTATATGTATGTGCAAAATAATTCCACACAGCCCAGACCACTACAACAAACAACCTACTTGTGACTTGACTAATCGTCGACGAGTTGTTGGCTTCGGTTTAACTTTTTCGTCTTCCAACAACAAAACACTACGGCTGTTGCCTACCTCCCTGTTAAAGTTTACTTTTTACTGATACATAACAACATTACGTTGTTTGGAACCGTATGCCTGTGTGTGCAAATGCAACTACATAGTTTGTGCATGGATTTGTATGCAACAAACATAACAACGTGGAAGGAGAGTTGAGAAACTGCTGCCTTCCTCCCTCCATGCCCAGTATTCATTACACACATGTTATTAGTGGCAGTAAAGATGAAGATTTGATTAGTCAAGAGTTGAACTGGAGAGGGATTATATTATTATCGAATCTTTAATACTTCCCCACCTACCTAACTCTTTCATCCCATTTGCAATACACACACTCACACATTCATATGCAGGTAGTAATGTACACTTTGTGAAAAGTGAACAATACGACTCTTAAAGAAGTACTCCTGCACAATCGTGTGTGTCGTACTAAAATAAAATAAAGAAATACACGGGTCGTTTTCAACGACTACTACTATAACTGCCATTCCAAACAATTCAGAAAGGACAAGCTCTCTCTCTCACTCGGTTAAATTACTCAAGACTGCAGATATAAATGTAGAGAGAATGAACATAACAATCTAACATACTCATTTTAGATACGATAAAAGAGCCAAGTCAACTGCCTCTGTACGTGTCCGTGTGTTATGTTCTCAAAATACACAGTGTTACATTGCACGGTGCATTGAATGCCCGGAGAGACGACTGCTACCCAAAATGCACTAAAGAGCGACACAGCTAAATACAAGGAGCAACAACACAACAACAACCTGGAGGAATATAAAGGCAACTGCCAGTAAACACATTGTAAGTACAATTTAGTCCTACAACTACTTTTCTTTAAACAGCAGTATGAGAGTAAAACTGTTTAGTGTGTTAATAAGTGTTCCATTTCTCGAGTAGCTACCATTAGTAAAAGTAAATGCACTTGATAGAGACTTTTCTTCTTCCTGCCGTTCCCATTTTGTCGTAATTACTCACACATCTTCACTTATTTTCTAATATTAGGAATTAGGACGGAATTTTATTACGCTTTAACATTACATTATTATCGCTAACCCTAATAAAGCAATATGTTTTCTTTCATGTGCCTACTCCGGGCTTTTAGACTTACAATTACAGTCCCATGTAGCAAATAGGCACATAATAATGTACAATCATTCTGCATTTTTTCCCTTGGTCTTCGTATAAATAAGATTTTTTCTCTTTTTTTATAAATAAGAACGAATTTCTTTTTAATAGCAGTATAATATTATATGAACATTACTGTTACCTGCTTTATGTAGGTATTACTTATAATAACATATTATGTGAGATTGGAATCTCTTCTTAAAAACTCTGATAAAATAGCAGGAACGGTTTTGTAATGAAATGTCACAAGTGGTGTGACTTGAGTACAAAGTATGAACTCTGAGCAGTAGTGACCAATTATCTGATTATTATTATTAAAGGCGAAACTGCTGCCTCCTGTTCTTTAAGAAACGGCTCACAAAGCAAAAAGCAGAGACTTTCCTCGTTAATCGAGCTCTCTCACTTGTGGACTGCAGCAATGTAATAATAACGTTGTTAAATGTAATTCTGGCAGTTCTGTGTGTAGTGAGACTAAGGGAAATACTGATGGAGTCACACGTTCAAGAAAACTCTGAGGACGAAAAGAGCTCATAGTTTACTTACTCTTTCCTTGTTTATTGTAGGATGCAGTGTGACTGCACCGGTATTAATGTACACATACAAAAGCTAACAAGTAGGGATATAGCGGCAAACCGAAGGTTATACTTAATTGTGTACATGATATCACTCTATTATAAATAATGTCTATTAACACACCACATACTACTTACGCAATATAACCAACGTAGTTAACGCGGTGAGATATTATTATGAAGGCCATTAGCAACTAGTAGTCGTATTATTATATCATCGTACAATAATAAATACACATTTCTTCATAAAATATATATATAATAGTATAAAATTATTTGTTTATATATAAGGGTTAGTATTATCATTATAAACACTGCTATATGGGTAATAATAGCACTTTGGGTAAGTAGGTACGTTTATTTTGCTGGAAGAAGTAACTAACTAATATATAAGTACTTGAATGGACTATATACATGCAAGAATAGCTTTAGGTGTATTTTATAGATATTACGTTATGTACTGGTGGCACACAATATGTTTCAATTCGTGCAGTATGTGTATTAAGGAGGGTGACGCAGGTATATTTATTTAGGTGGGCTAGGAAACAGTAATATATGTATTAGAGGAGTGGAGTGGAGGAAATAGAAAGAAGTATGTGGACAGGGAGCATTATTATTACACTTACACATATTAGCCAGTTAGTTGCTCTTTAGTAGTTTCGTACTTGCTTATTAAGTTCTTCTTGGTGAAGTTAAGCGGAAGGAAGTTAGAACAAGGAGCCAAGTGTTTAATTATTGTTACTAGTTCCCTTCTTAGCCAACTAAGTTTCTTTCATAGTTTCTCCTAGACTTTTCCACCAATTACCATGGTACTAATAGTATCTTTATCACACCAAACTGCAATAGCGTCTTAGATTACATAAAAGTACTGGAGGAGGAATGAGTAGCCCCGACGCAAAAAGACAGTTACTTCTAATGTACGTACGAAACATGGCAGTAAAACTCTGGGAAAAGAGTTAAGATGAGGCAAGCTGAATTCTTTTCTATATACGCCTTCCCTTTTGATTCTTAACATTTTCTTGAGTTTGTAGATCAAATTACAAATTACGTACATCATTTGGCGTAAAGTAGGTAACTCAGTCAAGTCAGTTCTTAATATAGCGGGAGTCAGCAGATAGATGCGGGTGCTTAACTGGTGTTTGCTTCTTCCTAAGGTGTATCCGCGTAGAAGAGCACTCATACTGGTACTCAATTTAATAGTTATTGTTAGTTAGGAGCACACCTTCCAGCTAACAAAGTGGAATATTGTACAAAGGAGGGAACAGCTTACGATGTTTTATATAAGCGTAGTAAAAGGGAGTGGGAGTATAAATATTAGAGAGTGTATCTATACACACAGTTAAATATTAGTAGGAGTAGTTAGAAGTGTAACAGTTTTAAGGCAGTTTACTCAAGTCATCAACTACCTATATGATTATGCTATTATGACTACTATTATTATTATTGTTATTGGAGGAAGAAGTGAGAGGATTCCGCGGCTTCATTGCTAACAGTAATTATTATGATTATTATGATTAGGTGGAGTGTTAAAATTGGATGTGACGAGCTTGGAAGTTCTTCTTGTGGGACGATTTTGAAGATTTGAGAGGAAGAGACGCTGATCTGACAATTCTTCAACTGTCTCATGGTAGTTTCTTCTTGGAAGTGGAACATTAAAAATCATTCGATATCATTTTATGACTGTGGTGACTACTGGAGACTGGAAGAGAACTCGTGAAAGAATGTGCCATCTGTCTCGTGTCTACATGCCCCAATCACAGCGTAATTGGCAAAAGTTGAATTTGCATCGAGCTGAATAGAAGAACGACTCAAATTCCGTAGCGAACCAAAAGGGATTTTACACTAACAGCGTTTATCTTTTCAAATCAAATGAAATGATCAAAGATTGCGAGTTGAAAGAAAATCCGACATGCAATCTGATGAAATCAGTGATTCGATTGTTATGTGTTTTTTTCACGAGTTGATTGCTCTGACTGCTGCTCCTGTTCAGGTTAGTCAGTGGCTTTGAAATATTTACTGACTGATTTCCACTCCGATAGTGTAAACATTTCTTGTGGTAAGTGGATGATTGCATTTGAGAATCGCAACTCAACTTAGCATACTTTCCTATACGTGCAGCTGCCATAGAGAAACCACTATTTGTGATGTACCGCTGTATCATACACTCTTGATTGTCATTTGCGTTCAAGCATTGTCTACACGGTGGTTATACACACACAGTTCATCTAAACTTCGTGGCTACATTACCTATACACATTTATGCAGTCAAACGAATCAAATTGTGCATAAATCTGTTGGTTATATACAAATAAACCTTGACTCTAATGTTTCCGATTGATTTTCCGACTCTTTGTCCTGGCACATTAACACAAGACATGCTCTGTCTGCCACCAAAATAATATATCGGCAAATTTACATCTAACAGAGTCCTTTGCAGGTTTAAAGGATTTCATACCAAGACTAAATCAATTTAATGGTGTTGCTTTGTGCTCCTTAACTACTTTTTGTTCTCGTCACATCATCAAATCCGAATTGAGACGAACTCTGGCGGAAATAAAACCCGAATTGAAATTTTATTGAAAACTCTTGCCATTGTCACATTTTCATATATCGAAACATACACCAACCGTGGGTGAATAAGTCACAATGAGATTTTATAAACAATACTGATAATAATAACAACATCACATTGCAAGTAAACGTGTATGGTAAGTCTGTAAGTGTTTGTGTGTGTGTAAGTACAATTACAAGTGCAGCTGCAACATTCATTGATGTTTTACCAGTAGTGGTCGCAAGAGAGAAGTAGAGAGTTGAAAAGCAAACGGCAATAGTATAGAAAGAGAGAGAGAGAGAGTGCAGAGATTGAATTGGAATACAGACGAGGACTTAATCGAGTTGCTAAATGCCGTCGTGTGAAACTCAACAAAGTAGTGTGTGTGCATGTGACAAGATTGATTATCGGCACATGACATGACCAAAGAACTCCAGTGGTGGTGGAATGGAATTACCAGTAGTCTCTGTTTACATTCCTCGTTTGAGATTTCAATGGGGAAAAGTGTCACATCATCTCCCTCACTCTCATAGTGCTACTACGCCTACTATTACTACACTTCCCTTGTACTATGATTCCAATGCTTGCGATTATCGTCTCTGGATATTATTAACGGAAAAGTTGACGACGACGAATACAACGAAAAGGACGACCTGAAAGTTGAGTAGCTTCACTCGTCTCACTACTCAACGTTTTATATTATGAATGTGTGTTCGTATTCAAAAGATACAACGCGTATTTCACCAGTGTACTTTTACCTACATTCTGACTATTCGGAAGAGGAACTTTCGTATATCCAAGTAAGTATATGTTTGTAACTCTAACCGTTACAAGTGCGACATTCCCACTCAAATCCTCATCCACTTTAATTCAACTACGTATAAAACGCTTTGTGCCAAAGAATATTACTATGAATATAAACGTACAATTGTAGCGAATAAAAAATTGCTAGTGCATAAATAAAACCGAATACTACTATCGTAAAGCATTCGACAGCTGTAAACTACGTACGAATCATAATACTCCGAGTGTAAAACGTCCTGTCAAATCTAAGTGATTCTATTGCAAGATCAAAAACCATAAAAACTGTGCGACACAGCAGTTGCTCCAAAGAAATTTATTGTCACAAAAAATTTCTCAGAACGATTTGACATCAACTTCAACAACTCACTTTTTGATGAACAAGCGGTAAATATATTCGTACATATTTAATCACTACATCATACAGTTCAGTGCAACAGCAAGAAAAAATCTGTGAATCATGGGGAAAATCGTTCGAGGACGTCTTCCCACTCGCGTCGTTATCATCTTAATTACAATTCTATTTTGCTACCAACTGCAAAGTAATCCTGTTCTCGCCGGGCGAATGTTTGGTAAACAAAATACTTTTATTTCTCTATGAGTAAATCATTGATGCTATAGAATACAATACAATACAATACCTACCTACAGATACTGCGAAGTATCTTCTATTGATAGGATTTCCGTCCCACTACACGTTATATTATTTGGAATCACCTTGCATCCCTCTACCAGCCTTAATGTTAGTCTAAACATAATATACAACAAAAGCATCCCAGTAAAGTATCTACTTGTGCTTCCATCGCTATCATAGTATAAGAGTAGCTTGGAGCACGTATTCAAACATTTGTTTGACTCAAACCACACTTTGTGTTGTGGGAATTGGCTCCTCATTGCGTATATGTACCTAAAATGTAGTTCAATTTACAGTTTGGGTATTACTCGTGAAAACTCCGTGTAGTATAAGACTGGAATGGTGTGAGAGCTACCACTACCACCAGTTCGGCACAATACACTTATCAACTACGAAATTCAAATAAGGTAAAAGCTATTACTTTCACCAAAGGAAACTCAACTGCTGCGTAACTAATTCGCAGAAAATACCGAAACTGCAATAGTTCTGTAACCGGTGGGATATGCACGTAGTAATATATACGGGAGGAAAAGTTAAGCGCCACGATTGTAATAATAACCACGAAGAACGTGAGCTACGCTATGTATAATTTGTTCGTCCACAGAATAATTCATTCGCCTTATCTTCATTATTTGAACAGGTACTTATCAAAGAATATTATTAAATTTAGTCTGTATGTATATAGTTTAATTGGAACTAAAGTGTTCGAGTAAAGTCAACAATCCAACAAACCCGACTCAATGTGCAGTACAGTTACACAGAAACACCAGTCCTTAGTCTCGTCCTCGTGAGTACACCTTCAAAGAGTTGCCTACACAAGCATTTCCACCATTGTAGTCACTCTGCATATATTTATACATCCACCTCCACTACTACTAGTACTACTTGTAGTCAAATCGTAAATGTGAGTTGCTACATTCTGCAAAATAGAATATATTATATGTATATATCCCTTTCACAGTTCAAAGTAAACTCACTATCAGCAAAACCATTGCCAAGTCAAACTCAAACGCCACTTTATAAGCCAATATTACACAAAGTTACATTTACTTTGGCTAACTGTACAACAGAAACTACGAGTTAACACTCTCGCTAAATACTAGTACTAACTATTTTCCACTTTATCGTATGTACCTACGTCTAAAAGCCATTTCTATACAATATCTGCTATATTTTAGACGAGTTTCTCTCTAGTATGCTAGAACATACATATTTGAATAATGCCTGGTGTAATAATGTAGTGGTATTATGACGTTGTCTGTGCTTCATCTTTATATTGTGGTCGTGCTATGCGTTATGCTATGTATGTATTTATCTTTGCCATGTAGTACTACGGGTTATAGATTACACAGGGAAATAGAATGTGGTGTAATACACATATATCTTTAATACCTATATAGGGAAAGGAAGAAAGTGGAAATGTGGAGTTATAATAATAATAACACATTCATAGTGCATGCCTCTAGAAAGCAGAGTGCGAGGAGAGAGAGAGAGAGAGGGTTAGTCTATCAGGGCAATTTATCCTTTGGCTGTGTGCGCTTTAATATATTATAATGGTTGTAGTAGATTTAAAGTGGTAATATCTAATATTATGTAGTGCATGGGATGTCCATGAGTCCATGCGTATGCAAGGAAGCAAAAGCTACACATCAGTAATGTAATGTAATGTAAATACTTGGTGTAACAGTGGAGAAGATCACCTATTAGTAGTACATATATTTTATATGTACATGTTTGCGTATTTTATATATGCATATCACTTTGGCAGAGTGGAGTACACCCTTATTGTACTTATTATACTTCGACTACTAACTTACATTAGTGTTACTACTGGCACAAGGAGCTTTTGTGCATGGACGTACGTACGTAAAGTATAAGGTGCATTATTGTGGAGTGGAGACTTACGTATGGAACAGTAACAAAGTAACTTAACGTCATGGAAGCCAAACCAATTGCTTCAGTTTCTCCTCCACACTTTACTACGCTATCTTCTTACTATCTCTGGGATATATTGCACTGGAGGGAGTTATAACACTTGAACAACATAAACTGTCTCCTCATATATTACCCTGAACGTGCATGTGTCACAGTGGGCAGAACTATTTAATCGCCACGTCAATCGCTTTATCATCCCAATAATAAAACTCATTTTAAAATACAACCATCCCACTTCCCCTATAATAAAATCGCAGTACACCATATTTTAAAAATTAACAATTCACATTTATGATACATTTTGTCAATATATGGAAGTAATTGCAATTTTTAATCATTTATTTGTCCAATAATTTATTTATTTAGTAATAATAAAATTTTAATTTTTGAAAATTAATTGCGGTTTTTCATCAATTATTGGTCCAATAATATACTTAGTAATAGAATATTTTAATTTTTTCAAAGTAATCGCAGTTTTTCATCATTTATTTATCCAATAATTTAGTAATAAGTATATTTTAATTTTGTCCACGATCCTTATTTTTTAAATTTGAATACTTTAGTTGTGTGATTTTTGAAATTCATTTCATATTATGGGATTTATTTATGTATTAGCTTAAAAAACCATATAGTATCCTTTGATATTTCTATTGGAGGGTTCGAACAGGATTTTTTGAGTTTGTAGTATTTGTAGGAGGAAGAGGTTAATTTGAATGCATGGTCGTGTACACTATGACCTATGGAATCTCTGGGTTGAGCGTTTGGAATAAAGGATCTTTATAGAGAATTTATTTAGGAAGAAAGTATATAAGTTAAGAGTAGTAGGTATGGTATAACGGGAGCATGAGAATGCTTTCTCCTCTGTGAAGACATATACGTAGTATAAAGGCAGTTACTTAAGTTGGAGACTTATTTAGTTAGTTACAGAGTCGTTTCTGCCTCTCTCGCTCTCTTCTTGTTCTTGTTCTTCCTCCTTCTTCTCCGCCTCCTTCTATGGTTTGTTCTGGTTTAGTTGAGTTTTGTCTGATCTCTTTGCCTTGATATAAGTAGGTACAGTGTAATATTTGCACCACACCACCACAAGTCTGCTCCTGTACTCCTTGTGAACAGACAGACGTACTACAGTGACTGTATTTCTCTTTTTAACTAACTTGACTGGTAGTTTTAGTTCTCTCTTGTGCAATCTTTTATTAATGCTTCCGCCACTGTGATGATAATAGTTAATATTGTGCAGAGCGTACGAAAAAGAATGAAATGAAATTATACTAGAATGATAGTCCATTCTGCAGAATTACTCACAACAACAGTGCGTATAGAATAAATATATAGGCTACATGGACATCCACTACATAGGTAGTTCAATAGTTGTAAGTATGCAGAAGCAGTTCTTTCGGAGTCCAGTTCCTGACTCGCATAGCCACTACCTACTAACTACCACAAATTGGATTTCGCACTGAAATGAACTCACCCGGATATCTTGCGTCTATTACGAGATTATGAACATATGTGAAAGTTGAGAGTCTTTTCCTCGACATTATTTTCAATTAAAAGAGAATGAAACAAGATAGCCATTGTGGATGAAAGATATGTACTACATTACAACATGGTGCTGCACCGTGGCTGATATGTACATATTTATGTGTCTAGGCGTATCTGTAGTGTGTTTCGGTAGAGAGTGGAGGGTTTTCTGCGTGTACGCTTACACAATGACTCTTTTGGCAGGGCTCGGATTACTTTTGCAACGAAAGCTAAACAAAAATGAAAAACAGTGCAAGAAATAGGACACAATTTACACAGTAAAAGAACCGAGATCCATTATTATGTTCTCATTGTCATTCGTTGATGCGTTAGATTCATTACAAAACCATTCACTGCTAGGATTCCAGTGTGTAAGTGTGTCCAACTTTGGTGCACATTTTTTCTCGACTTTACGCTTCGCAGGAAAAGGAAAAGAGAAATAATGTTAGGTATGACAACCAGTCATCTTGGCAAACGACTCTACTACTACTTCTAATACAAAGTAGTACGGCCAAAGAAAACTTTCTTAGAAAGTCTTTCGTTACATTGCACACATTCTTTCCCCATTGTTTACACATAATATGTATAGAAATGAACTAAAACATTATATTTTGAATGTTTAAACATTTGCTAACAAGAATTATGAGAATATTAATTACAAATAAATGCATGCACAGTGACACACAATAAACCCATTGTAAACGAATGTAAGAAAGTAGCGAAGAAAAGTTTTTCAAAACACTATTTAAGTTACAATATCAATTATCAAATTACAATATCAAAATTTTATCATTTTTAAAGGGTGCATGAAAATCTTTGGTAGAAGAATGAATAGTAATTTGATTGCTGTTGGTATGAGTGGCAGCAGATAAATGGAAGAAGATGGCTGTTAGAGTCTTACTCATTTTGAGTCTACCTTTATGGTTAATTCGATATCTCTAACCGATACATAGACAGACACACAAGTTATTCCTATAAAGTAGCTTTGCCATTTAATAATTGGCTATATGCATGTGATTAAAACATAAAATAGAGTTACTTTGAATTAGTATTGTTTCCAAATTTGTTTGCGTGATAATTACAGAAATTAGTTATGCAATAAAATAACACAGAAGAACAAATTTACTACAATCTACTCTTTATTAGTCTGGATGCCAACAATTAGGTTTATACAGATGTTGCGATAAGCCATGGCACAGATAAACCTTTTTGGTACAGAATAATAAATAAAAGTACTACGTAATCGAATACAAAATACTTCTTAATGAATACAAAACATGTATGCAAAAAAAAGATTTACTTGACGTCCAGTCACACGCAAGGCGATGGTTACTTTAAAACATTTGAAATTGAATTTGAACTATGAGCGTTAAAATTCAAAACTGTTTCTCGATCTTTGTTCCCACCACGCATAACCGACAAGAAACGAAGCTACAAAATAGTTGGCCTTGGCTTTAACTGGTGTTATTTACGTAGATACCATTTAGTATTTCCCAAGATACTATTTTATTATGAATAAAAACTACTTATAATATTATTAGATGAGATTTATAACGGTCAGACAACATTATCTATACATAGCAAGTTTTTTCAAATGTCGCATCTCCATTTTCCGGTATTGCATTGAAGCTTACAGTGCGTACACCCAAACAGAAAAAGAGTAAAGTACGTTGACTGCTGTACGGTTGAAGATAACTGGATAATAGAATAAAAACGAACAAGATTCAGAGTTGGCCCAGACGTCTGGGAAGAATTTCTTGTTTATATCTTTTGTATGTACGTTTCGTGAGGCTTGACTCGTTTTCTCCGTTTTTCATGATAGTTGTGGCGGTAGTGATTGTGTGTGTTGTGGCAAAGTCGCCTTATCTTGTTTAGTGTTAGTTCTCCCGCATTGTTATATTTTCGTTCTTGTATTTCCAAAGACTTTGCAAAGATAACGATAGCAACTCACTCCACGCAGAGTCTTTGTGTATGTGCCTAACCTAACCTACCAGTTAAAGTCCACATCTGTGCAATATGCTCTGCTGATCCAATGGCGAACTTGGAGAACTAACCAATACAGATAATTATAAAGCCTTTTACGACGTAGCAGTTTATAAGACAGTGTCGGACTATACAGAACTGTCGTAAAAATGCACAAAGCTAAAGAGAGACTAAACAGAGAAAATAAGATAGTAACTATATAATGCCAACGACTAAATCCGACTGTGTTAGGTTACAGACAAACAGGATGAGATTTGTCAGGCTACTTTGGTGTTGCTGACTGTGACTGTCTCAATGTAAGTCAGAGTATAATATGCACTACAGCTCAAATAGGAAGGAGAAATGTCAACTGGAAGCCATAACAGATTTCCAGCCCAGATAGTCTTCCGAACACAGATTTCAGCTGCACTCTGTAGGTGTATAATCGGACAACATTTATACGTACACAAATATAATCTAACTATGAATGTAATCACGGCACGTGTAAATGGCGTATGCGTAGGAGTAGAATAATTTAATATACAAATAACAGTCAGATGAACAGTTTAATTTACAATTATACAAATAGAAATTATTAATATCTACGCATTTGACATTTTTGTCTGAATTAGGATAAATATCCCTAAAATGTCTTGAATGTATAAATCATGACAATTTATTTTGTTTATTGAGGCAAATAGTTATTTTCACATCGTTTAAAAATAAAAATAGAATTTCACTCTTTGAATCAAATGTTTTAAAGGCACCGGCTGAAGGATTCGTGGAAAATCCATGACATTCGTATGACCTGTGAGTTTATTCGTTTTTGGTATTTAGATTTCTCGGTTGGGCGTGCATATCCTTTTGTAAACAAGCGAAGAAAACTGGATCATACCAGAGAGTGAGGATAAATTGGATGCATAGTTTGTTATAATGATACCACTATGGAAAAAGCCTGTTTGGATTGTCACCTTGCTTTGCTTAAGTGTAGTAGTCGTCGTTTATGCCGTCAACTATGTTCACAATAATAATGTCTCTCTTTCTCCGAATTCTTCACGTCGTCGGTGTGTCTTGTTTTGCGCGATATTTTCGGTATGAGTGAATGAAAAACATGTTGAGAGACAAATATGTTGTGAGCTGAGCTGTAACATAGAATCATCCCACATACGTATTACGTCATGCCTGGTAGCAACAGCATTCTTTCTTTACAAATTTTCACTGTAACAAAGCTACTACTTCTGCAGCACTGACTTTTGTGTAAAAGTAGTATGACTAGTACGAGCCCAATCTCGGCAAAATCTATTTTTCTTAGCTGTCACTTGTTTCCTGCTATAAGTTTATTCTCCGTACGAAGCATATTATATCAAACAACTTTTATGTATTTCCAAGCAGTATTCTTGTTATATAAGCTTGTACTACTACGTGTTAACTTTACACGAGATATATCGTGTAGATATTTCCATACATGTGCTTAGGTGTATATATATACCTGTTTCCCTTTTACTTTGCCACTACTGTGCCGAACATAATATACATCGTTGCTATCTCATTTCATTCTTGTCTTTGTTTGGGATTCGGGTTCAGCCAAGATCCTCTGTTAATGTTTACATCTGTCTGGCATGGCATCCGACAACCTGAAACTTTCGGATTGACTTTCATTGGTATTTATTTTTGCCAGAGAGATGGGTTCGAGTCAAACATTGTAGTGTATAGCACCACACACACGCTCCTTCGCTCATTTACATACATAACTTTATGATGTTGGAATGCATTTCACTCAGTCAATTCACTGCCGGAGGAATTTATAGTGAGATATTTTGTTGATAGTGAATTTGTTTTGAGATGGTGAGCAGTTTATTTGCCATGTAGACAGTAATGGTATAATACAGCCTCGCTTATATCTCACTGTGTATGATTTACGTGCGTGAGGACAAAAATGAAGGTGGAAAAAAACAGGAGCGTAGTTGAAGATTGCTTATCCCGTTTTCAATGTTATGCGGTGGTAATGTGAAACGACTACTTCCTGGATTGGAATTACCAGGGTTGAATTCTTCTTTGCTACAGGAATGTCAAATAGTTTCGGGACATTAATAGTCGTCGAGGATTTGAGGTTTATGTATAATAACGTTCGTATATAATTTGGCCATATATATTGTGCATGTATAAGAAAGCTCATACGTTTACTAGAATGTGAGTTTGTCTGGTTGGCTTAGAAAGAAACAGCTTGTGCCTCTTTTTGTATGTGTCCCAATGTCAGCAGCTGGTAAAAAGTGGTATTCTACGAGTCGGGCGTGCTCAGCTTGGAGAATGGATTTTTTACGGATTGCTGAATCTGTGAAATCTTGAGCACAGGTGCAGCGGTGACTGTATTGGCTATAAGTTTTCAACTGTCGGATTTGCTCTGTCTAGGTTGGCAAAATGGCTCTCCGTGATAATAATATATGAATGGGTGCGTGTGTGTGTACACACATACATCTTACCTATACGCACAAAGTGCACTTACGTTCTGTATAAACAAAAACAAACGCAACCAAACGAATCAGACACTCAGGGAATTCTCTTCAGACTTTTATACTTTTGCGGCTTATTAATGGAAGTGTAGCGTGGACAGTGTGGATTGAGTATTGCTAAGATTTTGTGTAAGTAAAATAAGCCTGTGGTTATATTATTATGGCTGCGGGCTGTAAGTGCATCCAACTCAGACTTTTCCATTTCTGATTTAGTTTCCTGAATGTAAAAGATGTAAAAGAAACTTGTACATGGACTGGGAAGATTTTATGTGCCGGAGCAAATCCATAAGAATGAGACAGAGAGAAAGAGCAAATATAAAAAGTCGACAGTGTGTTTGTGAGTAATAGTTGCTCTCGGTTGTTCTTTGCGACATAAATCATGATAGGGATTAATATATGGATGACTCTGAGAGATGAGAGAGCTCCAATCTTAGTAAACATTGGGCTTTTCTTGACTTTTTGTGGCTATGAGAAATTCCATTTCATTTTCAAGAGGGCCTACTACTACTACTTACTTACCTAGTACATATATATTATACTGAATGTCGTAAGAGCAACTTTTCTATAACCGATTGTTCAAATTGCCTTCTCATACTAATATTATTGGCTATAGAAGCTTCCCTCTGTACTACAACGCTCTCGTGCGAATTTCTCTTACGTTGGTGGATTCAAGATAGAACATTTGGATTTTACTTCTCCAGTAATTGTATTGAGTGTTAAATGGAAAGTTGTGCTATTTATTACTATCTGGGTTATTCCTTAAGCAATACACCTAAATATTAGCAGCAGGTACCTATAACAGTACCTCTTCCACCTTTTTTGCCATGATAGAAATTTAGGTACATGTCTATTAGTCATTGGTATAAATATTTGTAGTGACCATTTTACTTTCCGTTGTGGAATGGCCCTTTTGTTCCTCGAAGTAACATTTCCACAAGAAAAATTCATTTCGACTATGATATATCAAGCAGGACAAGAAATACGGCAGCAGTCAGAGCCAGAGAACAGAGCTGGATATTGCAATTTGAGTGAGAGTGGGCAGTTCAGCTGCTATGGCACATTATTTTAGTACATCATAACTACATACATAATGGTGCAACACAGTTCCTATTCATTATACTAACAACAAGACTTATTGTTAATATAGATTACACCTCTCCATGTACTAGTGGCACACACTTGCATTCTCCACACAAATAAAGAGGCAGACACACAGAAAACAGAAAGTGACTGTTATGTTCTACCAGTGTTATTATCAAACAGGAAAAATCTCCTGTGTTATACAGATTCCAGTGCCAAACGTGGCTATAGTTAAATATATGATAGCTGTGCTTCTACTGCCTTTGCTATTACTATAATACTGGGAGTTGAGATGGATGAGCATCCGTCGTAATGTTGAATGTAGTTTTGGGTGAGTCGAATTGAGGGAGGGAGCCGTAGCAAATGGGAAGGGAAACCACCGGGGAGTCCCAACGACCGAATTTTGTCCAGGCGACGAAAAAAGTAGCCTGAACGAGAAAGTAAAGCTAGTAATTATGAGGAGAGCAGAGTTATCGGAGTTGTTGTTCCAAGTAAGTAAAACTGAAAGAATTCCACACAGTCAAAAGCAGAGGAAAGAGTTAGTTGATGTTATTCAACCAAGTTAGAGTGTAATGCTCTACTAAAGATCTTTGAATGTGATGTAGCTATGTGACTCACCGTATTACTCCTACTTACAACCAGCACTACATCTACACTTCACCAGCTAAAAAAATTAACTGGCTGCGACTACAACAGTCACTTCACCAAACTAAACCACTAACACACATGTAGGATGTGAGCACAATAAGTAGTTAGCTACCACAGCTACTCATATTCACATTCACATAATTTTCATGTATAAAGCTATTATGCATTTGAAAGGAAAATAACCAAGCCAAGCACCACTCTTTCTCTCTATTTCTATCTGTGGAGTGTGTTGTGTGTATATTGCATTCCATTATAGTTATAATGTGTTGGGAGAGAAGGAGAATGTACCTACGTGTGCCACTGAGTCGGTCGTCCTGTTTGTGTGTGTGTATTTATGTTAACGTCGAAAGTCGTTGAGTTGTTGGGAGGTTGGCAAAGTCGCACAACTCTCATGTTTTCATCGTAAATTTGTTTAATAGACTTTATGTAAGCACATGTAGATTTAACACGCGAATCCAAAAGGGGCAGCCCATTATTACACCATTTTTACTCTGCTTTTTCCATCACCACCCAAAGCACAGAGAATGAACACAGCCAACTTCACCAACACAGTGTACTATTTTCACTCTTACTCTGTGTAATGTTATTATTCTCGAGCATTTTATTTGCAATGTAATGTGTGGTATGTGGCACAGCGTAGGGAAAAAGTAAGTCTAGTTATCATTTCTCGCAGTGCTACTCTACAATGCTACCACAGAGAAATATGCATTACTTTCCCCACTTCTTCCATACCAAAAGCTGCACACACAACAACATAGGACTTACACATGCACAAATATAATATCGTCTAAGCTACGCGTAAATAACTACATTGTTCACGAACAGAAGGAATTATGAATGTGTAGATACTGCAGAACATTTCCTTTGTGGAACAAACGGACTTTGTGTGTGTAGCTGTAGTTGGGGAAGTTGCTGTGCCATGTCGGCTCGCCTACTACTACCACTGTTAGTGTTTAATGCAATACAATGTTGTGTTTATGGTGTGGTTATCAAAGATTATGTCAATAATGCAGTGTGTATGTATGTATGAGTATAAGCGAAGTGTATTTGTCCGCTTCCAGTATCCCCCAGACCTACCTCTGCCTATTAAAATAAATTTTGGCGACTCCGAAATAACAAAGTACTGGAGATAGCAAGGCAATTCAATTATTTCAATGACATGCACGATTTAATAACCAAAGCAAAGTCTTTATACTACATGAAAACACTAATGTTTTATGATTTGTGGCAGATAGGGCATTGATTGGTCAGTATGCAGCATGTCACTTGACATTATCGCTTTTCATCAACCCTTGGGTGAATTTTCACCTGACGGCCTTCATCCGCTCTCTCAACCCGTTCAAACATCTTTCCCATTCCCCCTTCACCCACAAACAAACAAACTCACTTAACTTCCAACACACACACCATTATAAGTGCCTGCATATAATGCTCGTGTAATTTATGATGTAGGGGATATGAACGGAGCTACGTATGTATGTTCTGTAATTATTGTAACAAAACTGGGCACCATGCGACAAGACAAGAAATAAAGCAGACCGGATGGAAACAACTGTTTTTGGTAATTGTAATTGTATAATACAAACAAAACAAGCTTTTGGCGTAGAGGTATGGTTTTGTTGAAATGATGGGTGAGCAGTAATGCTGGCTCTCGAGCGCTCGTTAAGCTTTTAACGAGCCGAGCCGTTAACGAGCGAGCCGTTAACGAGCCGAGCCGTTAACGAGCGAGCCGTTAACGAACCGAGCCGTTAACGAGCC